>MCFA01000318.1:0-38586 GCA_002105025.1 Clohesyomyces aquaticus
TAGCTAAGGATCTGCTACACGTCTTCTATATAGCATATAACTTTATTAGCGCTAGTAATGCTACTAGTTTTAGCAAAATCCTAAGAGAGATTTTTTCCAAAACTTATCTTTTTTAACTGCTTATAACTTTCTCGTCTCTCCACCGTTTTCCATGATTCCTGCGGCATATTAAAGCCACTATATCGTGCTACAAGGCCTGAGCAGGGCTTGGTCGTAGCTGCTCTATTGCCCAAGCTATTACGTGCGAAACCGTAATGGATATCGACACGATAACTATTACCCTAATATATATAGGTCTAGGCAGCCTATTCTTTATGCTTACTGTCTAAATATAACTAAAACTATAACTTTACTACTCTATAGTAATAGGCTTTATATACTACTATATAAAGCCTAGGCATATATTTAAAAACGCTGTTAAATAGCTCTATGCTATTTAACTAGCTAATAGACGTAGTTATCTGCTGCTCTCTATATCTCCCTTCCTTCTCTCTCTCTCCTGCTCTTACTTGCCCCTAATCTTCCTTCCTTTATTTAACTAACTTTGCTATTATATCTTATTATAGTATCATGACATTACATCTTATAGTAGTTAATATACCTAACCCTTTTCTAGGGCTCGCGTAGCGGTCTTTATTTTAACGCATAGGGTTACACTTACTTAACGTTACTTTAACACTATTTTATTAAAAACCTTTTACACCTATAGTTAGATTATTATAGAAATAGTACTGCTAGATATATAAGCGTTAGTTACACCTAACTATATAGTTACATCCTTTTCTAATAAGGTTAAGAGTTAACCCTGATTTTTAAAAGTTTCTAATGCTAGTTAACTTAGGAGCTTGGGCTAGCTACACTAACAAAATAATCTAGATTAACTCAATCCGCATTTCCTATGGATTGATAGAGTCGTAACACATAGGTGCATAAAGCTATGTTTAAGAAAGCGAGCTAAAAAAGACGTGTCTGTCTCATAGCACACGTAGTAGTAGGAGCGTTAATTAGGTAGTAGGCTAAAACAAGTAGCGTGGCTAGAAAAGGGGGCGCACGTGGAAAAGGGGGCGCACGTGGCTAGGGCGGGTAGCTAGGGCAGTAGTCCCCGTAAAGAAAAGGGCAGAGCTAGGGGAGCGATAGATTCAGAGCAGGCGGGGCAGTTGATTGGGAGCATTAAAGTGTACGGGGGTAGTGTATAATAAACCATAAATGTCAGTCTTTAGGCGAGTGTATCGCAGCTGCCTAGATACATCACTCTACGCTCATTAGACATTATTTAGCAAAGTTCCTAGCTCATTGTACTTCGCCCATCTAGCTGCATAGTCCCGAGCCG
The DNA here is from genome assembly GCA_002105025.1 of Clohesyomyces aquaticus. Lineage (NCBI taxonomy): Eukaryota > Fungi > Ascomycota > Dothideomycetes > Pleosporales > Lindgomycetaceae > Clohesyomyces > Clohesyomyces aquaticus. The sequence goes on from MCFA01000318.1 coordinate 1,331, forward strand.
ACGAACCCCACTGCGACTTCTTGTCAGGGTCCGCACCATTCCTCAACAACCACTTCCCCTCTTCCACTTTCCCCCATTTGATGGCGCATTGGAGCGGCGTTCCGTACTGTGCATGGTTGCTTTTCTGATCAAGGCCGTTCACATCAACCCCCAATCCTATCAGGTACTCCATCATCGGAATTCGCTCTCTGGGAGCAGCGTCTAGGCCATAGCCAGCCGCGAAATGGAGTGGTATGGCGTTTTCAAGCTTTGCGCCGTACTCGAGGAGGAGAGCAAACATTTCCGGCGTGGAATAAGCAGCGGCGTCATTGAGACAGCAGCCCATATTTTCCGCTGGCCGCATGTCCCCAACCCGGATCGATGTCGACGTACTGCTGATCAAGCTTGGGCCCAGATTCGGATCCGCACCGAGTTCCAGGGCGTAGCGAACGTATGGGATGTCGTTACGCTTGACCAGTCCTCTGTTTCATGTCATGTCAATACTTAGGGACAGGTCGCTGATGGATCATGGGAGAGGACACATACGTAAGAAATGTAGCGCCCCACACGCACGGATCGTTCACTTGGAATCCAAACTCGAACAGCAGTTTCCCGGCTTCCAGACTGAGGTACGAGTGGTCGATGGTGTCGGCATCGTACATGACCCCGAGCTCGAAGAGGCGACGTGCTAGGGTCAAATTCCCGCGCTGCATAGCTTGATTGAGCCCGTCAGTCAACATCCAGGCTTCACGACCAGGGACAAGTCGCAACGCAAGATCGATGCTGTCAGAACGGCAGGCATTGAGAAACGGCATGAAGAACTCATCCTGAGTATTTGGTTTCGCGACGGCGTAGCAGCTCGGTGGTGGATCAGCATCCGATCTGGATCGAGGTGGCATGTCGACGAGTCGGGGAGTGGGGTGGTTGTCTTGTTTGTCGATAGCAAGGGAGCGGGGTGGTTGTTTGGTTTGTCGAGAGCAGAGGAGAGCAGAAGGATTCAGCATGCGACTCGGGGCGAAACGGTGCCTCCCTCGTATTTGTGTCTCGAGAAATGCACGGACGCCATTGGGGCGTGGGGCGCAGCGGATAATCCTCATGTCTGCGTGGGCGGCGCCACGGCGGCCAAGCCCCTACCACGCCACACGCCCAGTATCCCGAGGTCTCTGTGGCTTGAGAGACCGGTATTCCAACAACTTGGAGGATCAGGATTCCAGTCCGGAGAGAGCTCCATGCTGGATTTTGTCGGCCGCTGAAAGAAGGCGAGAGAAAAATGCACGAAGTCTCGCACTGTGCTGGAAGCAGACGTGCGTGGGTGGAAAGGACAGAGAGCACTCCAGTTCGAAACAACTTTGGACTCAATATAGACGTCGAGGATCACACACGAGCTGTGCCGTCGGGCACTGTATAGGAGGAAGCGGCACATACGTCCATGAGACCAACAACTTGGTTCTTCTCTCTATGTGTAAGCACAGTGACCCCAAGAAAGGCTTTGTTGGGCGGTTTTGGAACCATATTGACAGATCTTATTGGTCCCTACCGTTCTTGCCGTCGTGCGTAGCCGCGCTATCCAACAACGCCATTGCTTCTTAGAGGCGTAGAGAGGGACGGGTTTGGTCTATTTCTGTTTTAACCCAAGACTGTGGTCTTAGTCCTGCTCGCCATGAGTTCGCACAACGCCCTGAAGCTAGCCTCTGTTGGGCGATTTCAGGCCTGTAGTGACAGATTTCATCAATACCATTGTTGTTTCCGTGCGAAACCGAAACATCCAAGAACGCCATTATTTGTTAGAGGCGTAGAGAGGGCACGGTGTGATTGGTTTCTGCCGGTTTCTGCTTCAATCAAAGGTTCCTTCTCTCTGCCTCGCCTCCGGGTAATCTCCAGAATAACTGGGAGGGATGTCATCACTTGAAATCGCCATCTCATTCCTCTTAGATAGATGACATATAAATTGGGCAGCTTCTCTGGCATTTCTGTCTCTCGACTCTGGCAAGCCTAATTTGAAATCTTCACCTTCCACATTCCAATCCGCAATCATGAAAAGCCTCCGCATATTGTACGCATACATTCTGCTTTCCCTACAAGTTCTCGCGGTTCTTGTTGATGCCCAAACCCTGTCTATCACGAGCGACGTGTCCATATCGACTACTCCTTCTCAAACCGCGCCTCCCTTTCCGGTCCCCTCGAGCTCTAGCTCCGGAGCTATCGATGGAACGGGTGTTATATCAGGTCCCGCTTCGAATCCATCAGCCTCCTTTCCATTCTCGATCGGGCTGAGAAGTACGATGCCGGCCGATACAAGCACCGTTCAACTGGACTCCAATTCTCAAAGTGGGACTACTTCTTCAAGTCAAACTATTTCGCCAAGTCAAACCCCTTCTCCAGCTCAAACCACTTCTCCAGGTCAAACCACTTCTCCAAGTGCAACCACGTCTCCAAGTCAACTCACTTCTCCAAGTCAAACTACACCGTTTGTAGGAACGGAGTCAGTCCCTCCCACTTCGACCTATCAACCGCAGTCCACGGGAGAGGTAGAGTCGCTGGTGTCGCTCAGCTCGAGTTTCTTAGATACAGTGTCCGGTATGACAGGACTCTCTTCAACGGGATCCATCGTTCCAACAACGGAATCAGTTCCTACTGCTTCGACTTCTCTTCCGCAGTCTACAAGAGAGGTAGAGTCGATGGTATCGCTCAGCTCGAATTCCTTGGCTACAGTGTCCGGTGTAGCAGGGCTATCTTCGACGGGATCCATCGTTCCAACCGCCAAACCCTCCCCGACGGACTCAGTCGTGCTGAGTACCACTGTAGCTGCCTCGACTTCCTCTGTGGTCAAACCACCCTTGTTAAATTCCACAATGCCGATGTCGGTGCCAGGCACCGCAATGCCAACACGAAACTCATTGACTTCCACGACCACTGCACTCCCTTCTGGAATCCTTCCCATCAATTCCTGGATTACCCCAGGCCCCAGTCTGACAATCACACTCGGACCTAAGGCGACTGAGATTCAATCAAGCGCCTCGGACATTTCGGTGGCTATCGTAGGGGTGTTCCCACTACTCCACAAATGGATTGGCGAACCTCAACCAGCTCAACTCGCTTTAGTTACAGGAGAGCTCGACAACCTCCTGCCTAGAGTGTCTGGCCTTTTGAACATGCTTCCAAAGCCCACAGATGGAATTGAACCATGCAAGCCCTTGTTGCGCCGACGAGATGTTTCTATTTCGGACACTCACGGACCCCAGAAACGCGGCTTTCTTGGTGGGCTGTTCAAGACGGCCTTTTCTCTCGTATCCTGCGTCATTGGAACCACCCAAAAAGTGAGAGGTGACGTCTTGAAAGGAACCATAGATTCCGTGAGCAATTTAGTCGGCGAATTGAAGCCGATGGTTGACGCCTTTAACGAGATGGACCCGAAGGAAGAGGAGGGACCGTCCGCATCGGCTTCAGACGCGACCACCTCGCCTGAATCAACAACTCGGTCTTCTTCCTCTGACTCCTCCTCTTCCTCTTCTTCTTCCTCTTCTTCGTGCTCCTTGAGAACGGTCAGCGACTGTAGTATTGCTTGCACGGCAACTGCAACTGCAACAGTAGGCGGAGCAACTGGGCTATGCGGAGTGCAAGACTCTTGTACCACTATATGCGGTTCCCCGATCACAAAATGTGGTGCCACTGGACAAACTACCACTGCCACAATGACATCCACATCCACAGCACCTGCCCGCCAGCTCTGTAGCCCGGATTGCGCAGAATGCAACAACGACAACGCTCAACATCGTCGTGAGAGCAGTGCGAGAGCGAATGGATATTCGCCGGGGCCGAACCACAAAAGGCAGCTCCCCAGCCCAAGCGATCCTAGATGGAATGGTGACGTAACGGGTTGGTTCGTCGATAGGTGTAGAGACACCACCACGTACGTATTGCAGCATGGGACCCATGCGGCCACAACTGGAGAGTCGATCCAGCTAGCCGGGCAAGCTGATGCTATGGCGGTCAACGGATTATATGGATGCACGTCAGTTATTGTTGTCTCTCGCAAGAGGATGTTCGTATCGCACATTTGGGAGAGCCCCATGATGCAGGAACCTGAGAACCTTCAAGCGCACATCCTTGATGCTCTACGAAATGGATTACCCGGCAGCTGGCATGGTATTGCACATTTTGCTGTCCCAGGTGGGGATTTCGAGAACACAGCGGAGAATAAAGTGCGGGTTTTTATTGTGACCCCGTTTCGTCAGTATCGGTGCGGAGTTCCGCTAGGAGCCAGACCGAATTCACCGCCTTCTTCGGTCCACGACATCGAGTGGCCGTGGGAGGTAGGGAAGATCAAGGTGGAACTAAAGAATATTCTCGGCAACATTGGGGACCCTGTCATTCTTGGTTACGAATACCAGTCTCAAGCGATAGCCCAAAACAACTGGCTCCCATACGGAAAGGTCCTTGTGCAGTACGACCCAAACCAAGCTACTGAAATAAGACCAGGCTGTATCAAGCAGTGGGCACGACTGGAAATCTGGCTTGAGGATAATCCACTCTACCGATACCGAGATACGTGGTTTGCCTTGCCGAACCAGCGAGCATATTATCCTCCTCCACCTCCACCAGGTTGGAATTCCCCACCACCTCCAACCCCTACCCCGCAAAAGGTCAAACGATTCATCCGTGGAAGAGAAATAACAGAGGCGGACGAAGAAGAATGGAAGGAATATGCAGCTCTGCTGGGGCGTGATGATGGAGATGGAGAAGTGTGTTTATTGCCCAGTTACAGCCTATCAGCATCTTCGCCTAGCTCAACACCTGGAATTCCGACCACATTTGAAACCTCAATAATTCCTACGGTGAGCGTGGCTGAACCTACTTTGAGCAAAAGTCAACCTCCGCCTCTATCTGGAGCGTCTACGATATCGGAAAGTGCATCCCCCAGCGAGACACCATCACCACCTTTGTCGTCAACGCTACCTTCGGGTCTATCATCGGTCTTGAGCGAGCGGCCTGTGAGCTCTTCAACCCCACTGGTGCAAAGTTCTTCAACCCCACTGGTGCAAAGCTCTTCAAGCTCTCTAGTACAAAGCTCTTCAAGCCGGCTGGTGCAAAGCTCTTCCTCGACATCGTCTCCAGCGTTGTCTTCGACCTCGTCCAAGCCGCCCGCCAGCTCGTCGGCAAGTCCATCTCAGACTCCTCCACCTCAACCTGAACCTCAGCCTCCTCCACCAAATCCTCCACCAAACCCTCCTTCTCAGAAAACGAAATCCCTGTCCGTAATCCTAAGAAGCAACTCAGACGGCTCAGTCACCACAAACGTATGGACTTTCTTCGAGGCGAAGCCGGGCGAGCAGGCTGACGGGTGCGAGAAGCCCGTTTTCCAGGACGACACCAGGTCATGGACCGGGAGTGAAGCAATCAACAACCCCCCGTGGCCCTACGGCGCTTTCGATATGAAGTTATTCGGCGAGGAGCATTGTAAGTATCACAACGACGGAACAGGACCCGGGGTTCTGCGATGTCCTAGCTGGACGGCAGATGTCGTGTGTGCGGAAGATGGTGAGAGATCGAAAGTTAGCTCCATCACTCAGTGCTTGTATGTAGTAGGAACATCTCGATCATACCATCGCGCAACATACTGTGACTGGTAAGATACTGAGATGCGGGAGGAGAAATTTCGTAGCACTTGGTTTGTTCAAAACTAGTGTATGCTCTGTGTTTAGTAGACGTCTATGTATTCGTATCTATTTTTTCTCTTACTTCATAAGGTCCCATTATTAGATAAATTCCATTTTTGAGAGGACTTGCTTTAGTGAAATTCCGTGCTCCAGGATGCCATGAACCGGAAGTAATTTAATTCTAGCGATGGTTCCACTACTGCTCAACCCTAACAGAACAAGCGAGCGAGCGTATAAAACTATCCCACATGGTGCTACCCCATCTCGTCCCCGACCCGCAACAGAAAACGAAAGAAATACCTCGAAGCTTCCCTTGGAACTAGTATTGAATGCAATAGCTCTGTAGCGGCACTAGATTCGCACAATTCACCCGATCCATGGAGGGATTCATATCGTAAAACTTGTTCAGTTTCTCCTAGCTGCAACATCCGCTAAGCAGGTCCCAGCACGTTTGACTGGAGGCGATCGGAGCGGACAAATAGCCTCTGGGGCAAGGCGTATTGGTTGACGATTTGGGAGGTATAGCAACGTAATACGGACATCCAATTTTGAGATTATTGCACGACGGATAGTCGATTATGTCCTTATTAAGACAGAAGAAGCGATCCAGTTTGTTCCAGTCATCTGTGCCGATGAGTTTAATACACGTGTCGCCTTCGACAACGAGCCTGGACTGGACGCAGCCGGGAGTGAGCTCTGGACATGGTTGAGGGATGCTGCACATATGGGTGCAGTAGGAGCAGCCGGCGATCATGTTCGTGCAACCGGAGTTGAGGGTTGGGTTCTGTCCATAGAACTGTGTGAGCGGGATGTGGGCGTTGTCGGCTACGATCTGGCAGGTTTCCCTGGGTTTGACGAGATGGAAGTCGCAACAGGCTATGGGAGTGGTAGGGCAGTCTAGACCGACGAAGGCTGCGCAGTTGGTTTGCCGCTGGACTACGGATCTAGCCTAGAGCGTTTCTATGAGCTAATTTATAGTATATAGATAAGGACAGCTAGAAGATAAAGGTATAGCTCTATAAGCTCTGCCACTCCTAAGGGCTTTAAGAAGCTAGCAAATTTGTTAACAGCTACGCCTATATTATTGCTTATCTCTAGAAGGATTACTATATAGATGTAACTAGAGAAGCACTCTTACCTAACAGTTCTTAAACGCTAAGTAGCCTATAGGAAGCAGCTATAGGAGCTACTTACGTAGCCTCTTATAGCCTGTAAGATAAGAAGGCCCTATAGAGCGTAGTAGTTAACTAGGTTATTCTCTAGGACTAAACCTTCTAAAATATATTATTAGCAAAACTCTAGGCTACTACTACCTAGAACTATAGCAACTTTCTTACAGCGCTACCGTTGTTAGCAGGCACTATCTCCTCCTACGTAAACTTAGGATCTATATAGCAGAAGGAGGAGATTTAAATAATACTAAGAATAGCTAAGTTAAAAATTACGTTAAGCGTTAATATATAGACTTCTCTAAACTATCTCTCCTTCCTTAGTATAGTGTTACACTTTGTTAGTAAGTGTTCTTAGCAGATCTCTAGGGCAGCAAATTAGCTCTTTAGTAGTATAAAAATTAAAACACTAACTTATATATAAATTAGATGTTAACTACTATTAACAAGACTTACTTATTAGCTTTAACAACCTATTTAGCAACTATATAGGCAAGAACTAAGCATAGGCTATTATTAAGGTTATAACGTACTTTATAAGCGAGTTAGTAATACAAGCGAGTTAGTAACCCTACTAACTTTCTGCGCCACGTTATCTATTAACAACTATGGCTTAACTACCTGCTACTTAATTGCCCTATAACAAAGCAAATATTCTCCTTGCTATCTTAGGTCTTGCTTAAGGCTAAATTTAAAGCGTGAATAAGGCTACAGCAATGTTTAACGTCCCTTAATTAACCCTACACGACTAACGCGCTAGGAAGCGTGCGCGACGTAATTGCTAGCCTAGATCTAAGAAGCTTATAGAGCTTAAAGAGGAGGTTGTTGTTAGGCATATACTAGACCTAGATCTACGAGGATTTGCGCCCTCTCTTAACGCTGTACAAGATATAGCTAATAAGCTGCTTAATACCCGCGGTGCTGAGCAGGTAGGCTAGCAGTGGCTATTAAACTTTGTTAAGCGTACAGAGAGGCTCACTACGCGATTCAATCAAGCCTATGATCAACAGAGAGCTCTATGCAAGGATCCTAGGATAATTGGCGCCTAGTTTGAGCTAGTAGAGCGCACCTAGGCTACGTATGGTATCCTAGATAAGAATACCTACAATTTTAATAAAGCTAGCTTTATGATGGGCATGATTACCTCATAGCTAGTAGTTACTAGGTTAGAGAGGCGTGGCAGGCCAAAAGCTATCTAGCTAGGCAATCAAGAGTAGGTAACAGTCATCTAAGGAATCAATGCTACTAGGTAGGCAATCCCACCCTTTATCATCCTCACTAGCCACTATTATCTATCAGCCTGGTACTAGGAGGGCCTCCCACGCGACTGGGCGATCTCTGTGAGCGACAATGGATAGACTACCAACGAGCTTGGAGTTGCCTGGCTAGAGCACTTTATCAAGCACACGAGCAGCAGGATAGTAGGTGCGCGCTAGCTGCTTATCCTAGATAGCCACGAGAGTTATTAATCTCTCAAATTTCAAGAGCTCTGCAGAGAGCACAACATCTATACCCTCTGTATGCTACCTTATTCCTCGCACCTGCTGTAGCTGCTTGATGTTAGCTGCTTCGCGCCGTTGAAGCGCGCGTATGCGCGTCAGGTCGAGGGCCTAATTCGCAGCCATATCAACCATATCACGAAGCTTGAGTTCCTACTAGCCTTTAAAGCAGCCTTTGAGCAGTCAATTACTAAGAGCAACATCTGCGCAAGCTTCAGAGGCGCTAGCCTGGTGCCTTATGATCTAGACGTAGTGCTATTAAAGCTCAATGTGCAGCTTCGTACGCTGTCACTAGCAGTAGTAGCAGCTCCTTAGGAGTCTCAAACACCTAGTAACGCGCGCGAACTAGAGGCTTAGTTGACTCTAGTTCGTAGCAGGCTTTAGAGACACCAAGGATCCTCACCTACCTCTATCATTAAGTCGCTTAATAGGCTCATAAAAGGTGCTAAGATAATAGTCCATTCTATAGTGCTGCTCCGTGATCAAGTCTTAACTCTGCAGGAGGCTAATAAGACCATTAACAAGCGTAAATCACACAAAAGAAAGCGGATTTAGAAGCAAGGGACCTTAACGCAGGAAGAAGGAGAGGCTATAGTTGCCTAGCAGATTATAAAGCAGCAGGTAGAGCAGGAAAGGCGTCAAGAAGCTGCGCAATTAGGTAGAAGCAGGCAGGCTGTTGCACGCTGCACGCGCTGCAGAGAGCCTGGGCACAACTCACGTACATGCAAAAAAGATGCAGTAGCTACTACTTAATCTTAGACATCTATTTTATCTACTTTAATTAAGTTGTTGTTAAGCTGCTGCGTTGCAAAGGTGTAAGGAGTTAGTGGGGTTACTAACTCGCTTGTATTACCAACTCGCTTGTAAAGTACGTTATAGGAATATAACGTCACGTTAAAATTTAGTTATTTTATTACTAACAACGCGTCTAATAATAATTCTATAGCTATTACCTACCTTGCTAAACATCTTAGTACTAAGCTTAGCAATAAGCACTGCCTACGCTACGCTAGCTATATAATATAACTAGTAGTAAAGGCAGTTATATATAGGCAAGGAATTAGTTAATTTAAAGCTGCCCTAGCTAGAGCTGCTCTTTAAGAGCAGTTTAAGCTCTATTAAAAACATAGGGTTGTTAGAAAGTTATATAACTTTGTTAACGCTATTCTCTCTTTGCATAAGCGCTATAAAGCTTTTAAAGCTATATAATAAAACCTTAGCAATAACAACAAGCTCTAGAGCTTTAGCACTCTTAATTTAGTATAAGATAGCAGCGTCTACTAGCACTCTACCTACTTTATGCTTCTCTGCTGCCTCTATCTTAAAGATGCTATTACTAAGTTTATACGTAAATAGTAGGGCATAGATAATAACAACTCTAACGTACCTAGTAACACTGCGCTTTAAGAGGTTATACGTAATAACAAGTAGAAAAAGGTTAAGCGCCTTATAAACTTCCTTAAGCTCTTTTACTAGATAACTAAGAGGCTTAAGGGCAACTGCAAGCAAGGTTCTCTATAGATAACTATTATTAATCTCTAGGTATTATATAATAAGCTTCTATAGGTAAAGGTTAAACTTAAGCTAGAAGGACCTAACTGTTACTTTAAAAACAGCGTAGCCTTTAGGCTTAAGAAGCTTCTAACGTACTAGAAGAAGCTAATACTTAATCTAATAGTCTCTTACTACGTGGTTATAACTATCCTTTACCTATGCCTTTAGCTTTACTAGTTTAAACAACACTAGCGTAAACACAAGCTCTAGCATAAAACGGCTAAGTCCTCTATACCTAAACCCGTCACCACTTAAGCCAGCAGCGTGGATGGCCGCCCTGGCAAACTACCCTAGCACTCTCAGTAGAACGCTCGATAAGACAATCACCTGCGGTGCCTGCATCGGCTACATTATTGGCGAAGTGGCGCACAACATCTCTCAGAACCAAGTATCAGCATTTAAGGCTCCCCAGGTAATTAAAGCACAACTAGCTAAGGACCTCACGTTTGGCCATGTCTAGATACTGATTCGCGACAGCCTCCACGATCTTCTCGAAAGGAGTGAATTTAAACCCGTCGAATGTGTCCTCAGTCGTCTTGTTAGGATGTTTGATTGGCAACGTCCCCTGCTTTCCCTCAACACTAAGCGTCCCATCCTCCACCTCCTTCGCAAAACTCTTCTTCAGAATCTTAATCGCATCCTCCCACTCCATATCTACACTCGCGATAAAACTCTGATTCCCCGGGATCTTTGGATCAAGCGAAAGAACATGCAACTTCGCAACATCATCGCTCAGCACCGCATTCCCATTAAACGGCGTCTCGCCTTTAGTCCCCAACAACAAGCCCGCAAGCACTGAATTCGTACTCCCCTTCGTAAAAGACTGGACATCCGTAACGAGTTCATCGCGGCCAAAGATCCACGATGGAATAATTGAGACGAGATCGAAGTTCGGTTTGCGCTCCGCCATCCACTTCTCTGTCGCATTGAGCGCAGCAGCTTTCCCTGCGCTGTAGGCCTGGAACTCGAATTTGAACGGCCCGGAGACATCTGGGATGCGATGTTCGGCTGGGAAATCGATGGTGTAGTCTGTGGTGCCGGTGAAATACTCGAAGGGCAGAATCGCGACGGTGGAACTTGTTATGACAACGCGTTCTACCGTCCCAGAACGTTGCGCGGATTCCAGCATACCGACTGCTCCCTTTGGAGAGCCCTTGAGAAAGTACTCTTCATATTTTTCGGGTGGGATGGGTTCGTCGCCGAAGGTGGGGATCGGACTGGCGACGTGGACGATGTATTTTACGCCTTTGGTTGCAGCGTCGTAGGCGCCGTCGGCGGTCATGTCTGGCACAGTAACCCAATCTACGGACGCCTTCAAGGCTTTGAAAGAGGGCGCTCGTTCAACTTTAGAGGCCTTGGATTGAGATCGGACGGCGGCGCGGACTTTGTAGCCAGCTTTGAGGAGGGCTATGAGCGTTGTGTAGCCCAGGAAACCGGTTGCGCCGGTGAGGAGGACGAGGTCGCCTGCCATCGCGTAGAGAAGATTGAAGAACGGTTGGAAGGATTGGGCGAGAGAGATGACGATGGAGTCGGTTGAGGTTGTTGATGAGTATGAGTTGGGTGAAAGAAGTTGAATTGCTCAGTCTCGTGGACCCCCTTTTATTGTTATTGATACTGGCCTTGCCACATAACTAATCATAAAGATGTTGCTTTCGAATCCAATTCTGTTGGTTGTATCGCATGGCGTGCTCTGCTGAGTTAAGATCTGCCGGTTGAAGCACTAGTCGCAAGAAGAAATTTAAATCGTCTTGAATTGAAAATCTCCATGTAGATTGGAAGAGGCGTTCGCCGAAAAGAGAAATTCAACTCAGATGATGCGCGCAAGGATTAGTGCAGCGCGCATACGAACGAATCACGCCTGATTAGTGATATGCCACGATTGCTTCCGCAGGCCAGGGATATGATGAACCAATAAGAAACGCTTAGTAATTTCATTTGCACGTTTTTACGGCCGTGCGAACGTCGAATATTGATAATTCGACACCAATAGGTCCCGCGACAATGCATTAGGATTCTCCATTGAGACGACATCCAATAACGTAGGTGAGCCGTTCGTCTCCGTCATCTTCGAAGGAGCTAGTTTTTTTTGAGGAATATGGTAGCTGGGTTGTCAATATCATAGGAAATTTCAAGCAGAGGTGGTGATCCTCATTCCATCTATATTACTATAGCAGCCCTCTAAATAGTTTAAAGTTACTCTAGTTAACTACCTAGACTATGAAGGAGCGGTTGTAAGGTTAATGATATTCCTCAAAAAACACTAGTTCCTTCGTACTCCAAGCGCACACGGTCAAACAGGTACGCCGTGAGGCTCAGGATCAGCCGCATGCCCATCCTCATCAATCCCATCCTCCGACCAGTCCTCGGTGTAGTCCGACATGTCATCGACCCATTGCAGAGCCGTAAGTACACGTCGGAGACAGACGAATAGCAAGATTAGCGTACTGAATGCTCTGAATTCTTCAACGCTTGAACAAAATCCGCCTCTTCGCCCTCGAACAGGTTGCCAATATCGTATGGCAGGCCATATCGTTCCGGCTCGTCCAGAATCGCACTCATAACGAACCCAGCATCTTTGAGTTTCAAGTACCGCGGCCGTATGAATGTGAGTGCTTCTCGAACCGAACCGCTGTATAAAGCTTCTGGGCTGATATTTAGGCGCAAGCGGAATCCTGTCTTGAGACGTACTCCCATCAACGATTCCAGGGCTCCGTAAATTGTTGCACATTGCAGGTCGAAAGGCGCTTCGTCGTCATCGTACACGTCCACGGCGACCGTCAGTGCTCTGAGATATTGCTGGGGCTGTATACCTAAACCACAGAAATCTCTGCGAAGCAACTCGGTTACATCATGGAGGTCGAGATGAAAGCGATTGCAGCGATAGAATACCTCGGCCAACTCAAGAAAGAAGTCGTGGGAAACATAGTTGGGATCGAAGCAGCGGCGGTCCGGAACGATCTCTTTGACGACTCGAATCCATTGCGAGGGCTTCATATACGAAGGCATGATGATTGGACCGGGGACCTTGCATAGGTGCATATATATCATGTCGCGAACCTCGCGGGGAAGCGTGGTCATCATCATGTTGCTGAGTTCGCGGCGTGTGTATATTGATTCCATCTCGTTCATTTTGAGTTCGATGTTGATTGTCTTGATGGAAGTGTGTGAAGAAAGATACTGGTGGGATGAAACGTTTTGTGCGCATCATGCTTCAGGCAGCAAGCTAGTCGCTCTAGCCCGAATAGGCAGAAGCGGGGTTCAGCCCCATATTTTCACCGCCAGGTCAGAACTTGCGCTCGTATGTGAGCCTTCGCGCGCGCTGATTGGAAGAATGATCATGTCCATTCACTAAGTGCACTTACTGAATGCGGCGCAAAGTTCCTCTGGGCAAGATGCCGGCTCTGCGACTCCAAGGACCGCACCAAAAAGCTCCCAACTTTCGGTGGCAACCAAGCCAGCATCTCCCATAAATCATTTGCACATGCAGCCGATCCCTGGGCAAATGACCTAGGAAAGACCCCCTCTCACGACGTACAATAAGGCTTCGTGCTCCCCTGCCCCCCATTACAAACAACCGTCGTTAAATCATCAATCTTCGTCCACACACCCTTCGTAATCGGATCATTGTTGATAATGTAATCTGTGTCCGCAAACGTAAACCCATCAACATCGACCCCCTTTGCACTGCAAGTTCCGCAGCCGGCGGTGCCACCTGGTGGTGTCGTGTATTGTGTGCATTTCACCGGTTTATCGCTGGTACATGCGGGTCAGCGTTGTACGAGAGGGCTGGGTTAAGGTTAGTCTTACGAATGACCAGGCCAGTTCCAGAATTGACAGAGGTGTGGCGCTGTGCTGGAGTTGGGATCTTGGGTATAGGACATTGTGCGCTTGGAGTTGTTTTCGATGCGACCTGGAGTTGATGTGTTAGTGACTGGTGTCTGTTGGAAGGAGATGTTGTACGGACCACATCGATATTTGCTGCCTACCTTGGTGCATTGGCCAGCCAAAGTGCCAGGAACCATGAGCAGGCCGCTGCAGATGAGGATAGCTGAGATCTTCATTTTGAGAATCAGACGGTTAAAGGATGTTGAGCTTGAGGGTCTCCCTAGACGGAGCTTTGGCTTTTAAATAGATGAACATCTTGGCCGCGAAGGGTCGCGAGATCTACCTGAATGCGAAGTACGATCTTACCTTCCCGAAATATTCTAATCGTAACGGAAAATTAGATACGCGACCTTGGCGCGTACATAATACGACCTCGGAGTTAATATCTGTGCCCTAAATAACACTGTGGGGGCCAAAACCCCCGTGTTGGGCTCAGGTGACACTGCATCGCGGCGAACATGATGTTGATATTTTCGCACGAATTGCAGGTATTGGATTTCATCGTAGCAACGCATGGCTTAGTACGCGGGTTGCTTGACGTCTGGTACTCGTTTGTCTCGAAAGACTACTGGGAAGGGATCCGAGGTCCTCAGCCTCATCGCAGTATGGCATCTTTGCTCCATGCAGGGTCATTGCCTTCGATGATGTACCCTGAAGCGCGTTTAATGGTAAAATGCTACTCGAGACCGAACTCAGAGCAACTGGCCATTCTTCGTAACCAAATAAGGTAACGCCCTCGAAAATGACGAGGGTTCCATCGCTCATACTGACCCAGTCCAATATTATTCCGAAAGAAGCTGCTACATTGCTTAAGAACATGGTTGCACAGGCCGTGTTAAGCTGGCTTATGGACGCTACGTGCTCGAAAACGCAGCTGGGTGCAGGGTTGTTCCGCGGGCTCGCTGTAGGAACGCAACTTCCGAGGCTAGGCCTGCATTCTGGGGTTGGAAGGACTAAAGTAAGGCAGCCCGTTTCAACAACCAAATGGCACCTGATCGTGAACAAGTTGAGGGTGTAGCAAGCTGGGATTTAGGTATAAATGTAAGCGAGTACACGAAATATGACGATTCAGAATATGCCTCGGCACAGATACCTGTTGAAAACGACGATGAGAGTCCGGATCGATCAGCCCTATGACTATTAGCAAAGTTTTATCAAAGCTTCGCCACGACATCTGTAGAGCTCGCTCTGCTCTAGTCCTCATTGAAGAGAAAATTCTTGGTCCAACTGAGAGTGCAGGCAAACAGCGCTTTAAACTAAAAGTGGGAAGGCAGTGCAGCAATTATTATCCGTCCAGAATGATATTGCCGAGGTTATTCAGCGCAATGTGGAATGTCTCTAACCAGTCCTTGCGTTTGATGGAATTGCTGTGCGCTGCACTAGCGCGGAGCTAACTGAAAAACGCGGAGACGATGAGCCTGAAAGAACATGGACATGGAGTTCGCAGAGGTGGGCGGAGGTGGAGGCATCTCAACTCCCTCCATTGGTACGGAGGGAGTTCAATCAATAGCGCTCTAACAAAATACAGTAAACGTGTTTCCGAATAGAGATGAAAGTTTTACTAACAGAGGATCAAAAGTTAGGTAGCCTTTTGTTGGATTGGTGTACGTGGGCCAGAGAAATGGCTGCACCTGCACGACTCCAAACAGTTCAGAGCACATGATTGCCCATGAGTGGTCACAGCCACAGGGACCTGCAGTGGCCAGAAAAAAAGCCCGCGATCCATGGTGTAAGAAGAACAACAACAACTCAGCATTCGTAGAATATATCAACAAACGATGGAGGCTCATATATGCCCCTTTCAGATATCGTATATATAGCTATCGACTCACATCGTAGCATCTGATGCGACCTTATCGCCAAAGCTTTAAGCCTCGAAAGCTCTTTCCGCCAACACTCTCATCATCGTCAGATCGCTCAGCTACTTCCTTCGTGTCAAGACAAACATTTAGAACAGTTGCAACCACTCTGAGTACCATCGCCATTGTCGAGGACAGGATTGACCTCATCTCCGCAAGCCGAAAGGCCATGAAGGGACTAACCGCGGCATTTGGACTACATACATATATGCATCATTGGGGGGTATCCATCCCAGCTTATCATCAAGCCTCGAGTTGCTGTTGAGATAGCGGCGTCAAAAGCAGCCGACCCTGTCTCATCCTTTGGAATTGGCTGATATCCAAGCCACAGAAATTTTCTGCTTCGAACCGAGCAATACGATCCCTCAAGTCCAGGGCTACCTCCTCAAAGGACTCGACGTCTTGTGTTTCCCAGCACCGGATCAATCGCTTCTGTGCATCGCTCGAATTTCTCTTGGCGAAAAAATTCGAAATACTGCCTCGAATTGACACTTGGCTCGACGATGATGGGGACCGATGGGATCTCGCCCTTACACCCTTACTACTATTCATCGATAAGCTTGTCTCCCTCCCAGAAGCTGAGGTCAACGAGCTTCTCGTCGAACTTGGCAGTATCTCCATTCGACCACCCTTCACCGGAGTGTCTAGCAGGATGACTTCCAAGTGGTCTAACATTTCTCGCGGACGCCTGTACCGCGGGTTCTCCTGATCGATATTGCCATCTTCCCCTCGTGTCACAGCGTTTGGTATTTCTGCTAGCGATATATCGATCCCAGCAAGCAGGAGCTTTCCGCGGATATGACCGCACGCCAACGCATGTGTTGTTTCGTACTCTTCGATATTTTCTTTGATGAAATCAAAGGTATGTTTCACGAGATCCAGCCTGGCTTTGACGACTCGGGCTATTGCTTGTCAGTGTCATAGATGCAGCTTCATGGGATTCCCCCCACCTCGTAGCACGCCTGGGAAATAACCTAGGGTTCCATCGATGGCCTCGATAGAAGAGCCGAATTCGACGACAAGCTCACGACTGGCGGACCGGAAACTTCTCTCCCACCCGAAAACCAGTGCAATAAAAGTCCAGCCTGCGGCCTCTTTTCCAAGACCATCTCGTGGCCTGATTTCATCCTGCCTTGCTTCGGCAACCCTCGAGAACAGTCGAGGGCTGCAGGCGTACTTCCATATCGACGTACTCAACCGGAGCAAGCCGTCGAAATCCAAGGGCGGTACGCACGGCTTCCGGATATTGATCGAGGTAATGAGGATCACCAACGTATCGCACGATAGATACTTTGGGAGCTGTATGTGTGTCTCGTCTTGGTTGCCTCGGATGTCGTCCTCGATGAGCTCATAGAGAGATCGTGAGTAGTGTTGGAATTGTTCGGGCACGACCGCGATCGACCACTGACCAGTCGCACCTATCACAACGATTCTGTGTAGATGTTGTTCATCCCCCATGGCGGCCCGTTCTGACGCCGGGATGACGGACGTGGTGTTCGAGGACAGGTCAGGACGAAGCTTGGGCTCCAAGCGTGGGTCCTCGTCCACCGTTCGCCCACAGCGGCTCAATGGTGCCCAATCACGACATTACCTAGGGTTCTTGATGGGGATGGAGAAAAATGATGGGCTTGCAAGATTATTGGACAGCCAGCCGAGCTCGTCTCCAGATTGCCAATGAAATAGTCAAACTTCTCACAACGCCTGAGCGCCCCGAGATCCGCCCCGATTTTCACAGCCCAAGTATTGAGTGGCTTGGATGGCTTTCGTCAAATCAGACGCAAACAATCTCGCTCCAAAGGCGCATGGCGAAGCTTCCACGAGGCGACCCACGACATTTTACATTCGCCGAGCAATTCAGGCACCTTCGCAGAAGGCAACACTCTTCCTCCAACTCCTCGTCCAGCTATCGACGCTCCTTCATCCTGGCACTGTTCTGCATTTCAGTTCCCGCTCCTTTACTCCCTCGAATGGCCTAGGTTCCTCGCCTCGACAGCTTTGATTCCGCAGACGATAGGTATGGCTTCGACAAATTATGAATTCGACGTTGTTCCCGCGTATAGACTTCATGTCAATGCAACCTTGGACGATATCCGAAAATCACCGGGTCTATACTACAATGTATGCATGTATGTTCTCATCATAACGGACGTAGAGTTGCTTACTGTGACAGGCCGCAGATATTGTATGGATGATGGCGAGCAGTGCTCTCGTCCTACTCATGGTACCTGCCACTGGACTCCTCTACTCTGGTACATCCAATAGGTCGACAATTTACATGACCTGGATGCCAATCATCACAACTGCAGTCGTTGGAATTGTTGTACGTCAAGCCCCTTGCCTCGAACTCCAGCTTCTAACACGCCTAGTGGTTTCTATGGGGCTACGCAATTGCTTTCTCTCCGTCTGGATCCGGCTTCTGGGGCGGTCCTGCAGGCACAGCTTTTCACGACGTCTTAATCAGGCCGGTAGGCAACAAGCAAGGTCCCCAGATCCCGGAGTTGGTATATGTCCTCTTTCAGGGCATGTTTGCATGTTTCACGTAGGTAACGCACTCGTCTGCTCCTTTTCTCCTATTCACCGGGCACAGGGCATCGCTTGTCAGCGGCGCGACCATTTACAAGGAACGTACATTGAAGTGGATCATCTTCGTTGTATTTTGGGTCACCCTTGTCTACTGTCCTATCGCACACTGGTCCTGGAACCCAGAAGGATGGGGAAGCAAATGGGGCACTCTCGATTTTGCCGGAGGCACGCCCGTACACATTTGTGCAGGGACTTCAGCTCTGGCGTACTCCCTATTTTATTTGATGCAACTACACCGATATAATGGACAAAGAGCAGACGGAGGCCCACGACGAAGCGTCGACGATTGGATGCAGGGTGACACAAACCAGCATGTTTCCACGGTCCTGACTGGAACGATCCTGCTCTGGATTGGGTGGTTTGGGTTCAATGGTGGGAGTGCCCTTGGGGCAAATATGAGAGCCGTTGCCGCTTGCATAAGCACACATCTTGCTGCGTGCGCCGGTGGCATTACGGGTTGCTTGTTGGAGGCATTCTACTCATGGCTCCAGTATGGCTGTACCATTCCTGACAATAGGCGCCGTGAGGTACTGGAACAACTCGTAGTCCAGTTCTGCAATGGTGCCGTGGTTGGTCTAGTCGCTGTTACGCCTGGGGCAGGTTACATCTCGCCGTATTATGCCCCCATCTTTGGTCTCATCGGCGCCTTCCTATCCTTTTATGCCCTGAAGCTAAGCAAGTACCTCTTTGATACCCTGGACATTTTTGCAATTCATGCTGTGGGAGGGTTTGTTGGAATGATACTGACTGCTTTCTTTGCGCGGTGGGCAATATCTCATTCTCTCGTGTTTAAAGCACTGCTAACTCTTTCACAGAGCTGATATCGTCGCCTTGGACGGCTACAGTACCATCCCCGGCGGTGCCAATACCATCGATGACAACTGGAATCAACTGTAGTAAGTGCTGTCGGAGTTCCTCGAGTATCAGCTGGCACAGTATCTGACGTCTCTCAGCAAGCAACTCGCGGACGCTTCCGCTGGCATGGTTTATAGTTTCGCTGCTACCTTTCTGATCCTCTGTGGGCTCAACATAACGTCATGGTTTGGCGAAAAGAGTGAACCAGAGCTTGTCATGGATTGATTACTCCCTTCCCTTGGGGTTTCTGCGCCAGAGTCTTCCGAGAAGACCATGTCGCTGATGTTGAAGATCACGTGGGACTTGCATCGGAAACGGATGTCGCTCGCGTCTTCTCGCCAGCGCTCGAAATTATTTCTACTAAATTAAAACTTTTAATAGCTGTTTTTGCGGGTCTCCTCCGGGCTACCTGGCTTTAACCGAGTGGCCCGAAATCCACCCAACACGGCCAGGCATGAAAGCTCTTTCCCGAACCTGGAATCAGGACCGAGTTCTTCATCCGCGCTCGCTTTCGCTGTCAAGATCGCCCCAGAATCTTTGTCAGACTGCAGCTGTGGCAAGTGACTTTGAAGCCTCCTGAGTTCAAGCTCACCATTATCGTATGATGTTTCCATTCGGCTTGAGGCTGGTCTGAATTTAGGTCATCCGAAGCGAAAGAGCTCCTGATTGGATCCCATCCCACGCGGGGACGCCCTCAAATATATCAGCTGGGTTTTCCTCATGGTACTTGCCGCTGGATTTCGAACAAGGCCTTTTCCTCCCCGAAATTTCGCACGGGGAGGCAGCCTCCTGCAGGCTGCAGTAACATGCACTCGCGTCTGCGTTGGCCATTCGCCATTCACTCTCACCTCCTTCTCCGCGCTTGACCAAATTTCCAGCGGCCTCCAATAGCCGTCATAATGCTTATCTTCAGCCTCTTCAGGCTGTGGACAGGCAAAGAGGGGTTGGACCATTCATCTTTGTCGAGATGTCGTGACCACCTTGGAGTCAGGACGGGCAATATCATGCGTATTTGCCTCCCTTGGCACCTCACTGCCTCGTGGTAGCCTAGCTCCCCCTTCTTTCAGAGTCACTCCATGCGTCGATGGAGAGCCTTAACAGCGAATTGAAATCTCGCGGCAGAGCTTGTCTGGTCTCAAACCCCAATGGCCTCACACATGACACCACACACCATATCGACGCGACGAGTGTGGAAACCGGAGCAAGAAAGCGATTACTACGAAAACGAGTGCGGAAAGTTTCGCATCTGCATCATCGGCAAGGCTGGGGTAGGGAAAAGCACGCTGTTGAGTCGAGTCTTTGGGATGGATGAAGCGGGAGTAGGTGTTATAGTTCACCACACACATGTCCTCTCTAACGTACTAGACTGGTGTTGTAGGTCAAGAACAGGCCATCAGAACAGGCGGAGGCCGGCACAACATATATGATCCGATCGTCGATGAGAACCGCAATTCCGCGCTCATCATACACGACTCTTGTGGCTTCGAAGCTGGAGAGGAAGGAAACCTGGAGGCTGTCAAAGGGTTTGTGGAATACCGCAGCAGCAAACCTTCCTTGTCCGAGCAGCTGCATTGTATATGGTAAGTGTTCCTTCCAATATATGCGGCGTTCAGGAACGGGAACTTATTCTTTCCAGGTACTGCATTTCCCTCGTGGATCCCAGGCAGCTCCATGGCGCGGAGAAGACCTTCTTCACCTTCCTACGCGAGAAGGAAATCCCCCTCGTTTTTGTACTTACGAAGTACGATGCGTTTGTCCGCGAGAAGGTCGCTCAAATAGTTGAGGATGGCGACCTCGAGAATGCAGACTCTCGGGATTGGGAGGAAGGTCGCCGGCAAGCGCAGGAGCACATCACCAGCCTTCGAAGCTATCTCGAGGGCTCAATGGGGTACGGAGTCAAGGTCCAAGAAGTCTCACGGGCGAGAAAAGGTAAACTTCAGGGCCCCAAAATCGGAAACCTACTTACTCGGTTAGATGAGAGGCTTGTGCGAAAGCTTGTCGTTGGGACCACTGCAATCGTTAAACCTAACCTTCGCATCGTGTGGTTCCGAGCGCAAGGAGTTCTCGCTGGCCAAAAACGAACAGGTGAGTGACCTACTACCTCGTTAAAGAGAAATAAACTAATTTATCTAAGCCTGCGTCAAACACTTCCCAGAACGAATTATTCACGAACTCGTCGTCTCAATGTCACTCCCTTTCAACGTCTTCCGCGGCGAAGCCCTCCGCAAGTTCTTTGAGCTCACTTTCCACCATTGCAAGACCGTCTGGAACCTTCCAGGCCAGTCCCTCCTCTTTACCAAAGACGAAATTCAACAAATGTTCCTCGATGCCTCACAATCCTCAATCCGTCGCACAAGTCTCGCTGCCTCCCTTGGACCCCTCGGACCCCTAGACTCCCCGAGATACGTCAAAGTTGGCATCCAAGTCGCCTGTGATCTAATCCTCATCTTCCAGCAACTCTTCTGGGCAACCCCCAGACGGCAAAAGTTGAATCGCGGGGATTTGAGGAGAGAGCTGGATCTGTACAAGGAGTCGCGGATTCGGGACGCGCTCCATGCACTTGTTGAGGGGATGGTCGGGTACGGGAATAGCTTCTCGACGAATAAGCTGATTGAGATTATTGGGAAGGTGGTTGAGGATGGGTGTAGGATTTTGCATGGCGAGATGACGAGTTCGAGGAGGGGGGGAAATGTGGGAAGTTTGGAGGAGCCGCCGTTTGCAGAGTTGCCAGGGAGTGAGGGGTTTAAGATTTAGGGTATTAGGATTGATGGATATTAATACAAGGCGGAAAAACATATAGTTTTGTGGTCCAAATGTCGATAAAAGATGTGGACGGGTTATGATGATTTTATCCTAATAGCTTGAATAAGAAGACAATGTTTTCTGGACTATTCGACACTTCGACCTATCCGTGGATACTTTCTCATGGTCAAGCATTCGCCCAACCCGCACACATGACATTCTGTATAAACTATACAGTACATTGTTTTGAAACTGAGGGTTCGCCAGCATAATTCAAGCAGCCATCTACAGTCAATGATATTTTCTAGGAAACTGACTTACTGGAACTTGCACTTTATACTACTCTTACGCTACTCATTGCTTCTATTATTCTACGCCCGGTCGAATGTTTCCGTGGCCTTGTTCAGCACGCCGCCTGTGCCCGTCTTCTCTCGGGGGTACTGAGCCGTCATTGCGGATGTGGTCATCCATCTTATCCTGTGATCCTTGATCAAGGTGGGTTCCCCCAAACTGTAGGCGCGGAGGATACATACCCAACGCGTCTTCCGCAATGCAGCGATGATGAAAATGGAGAGGTTGCGGAATTGGTGAACAAATCTGGGAAAGGCAAGGTATAGGCTGCATTCAGCCGGGCCAATTGAGAAAACTTACGGCTCATAATACAAATTCACACTCAGGCATCGCGAGCCTTGCGTGGAATCAACCCTTCATTGGTCCCGACTCTCCCCTTCTCTTATTTGAAAGCCGAACTTTGTGTGGGTCTCGCCGGACTACTTACTTGGACTACTGTCTTTTGGGATGAACTTCCAATATGATAGGCGAGTGCACGAAGATTCGGGGTATTCCGCAAATCATGAGATTGACTATGTACAGCTCGGTGGCTCGTCCCCATTATCCGATTCGGGACCCAGCATCAACATATCATGAAAAACGCGAGCGCCCCACACCGGAAGTTATATTACTCCTAAACAACGGGGGTCTCCAGCGGGAACTCAAGACCATCAGGATCCACCAACAGGGAATCACCAAACTGCTTCCACGCAGTCTGGGGCTCAGGATCCTCCTTGACCATAAGCGGGTAACACTTATTCACATCGCCGCCCGTGACGGAATACTTCACATCGCCGCTCTCCAAGACGGCAATACCAGCTTCGAGATCCCGAACCACAAAGACTTTCGGCGCCTGTCCATCCTTATACATGCAAAAGGCCATCTAGAAGAATTTATTCGTCTCGTAATCAGCCGCGAAGAACAAGCCGTCGATCTCCGCATCCGTAGGAGTCCCCGCCTCCGTGGAGTTCCAGGGTACGAGTGCGACGGCAGATGTTCCAACGACAGGGTTCTCTTCGTCACCGAGACGGAGACGAGATACACCCGCGGCGGACATGGCGTCCTTGTGGAAGTCGAGGTAGCGACCGGCACCGTCGCCGATGATGGAATTATCGCTGTAGGCGAAAGGTTCGCCATAGCCAATCCCGGCGGCGATGTCGGGTTTCTTGACGTACAGGTTTCCGTTGGAGCAGAAGAGGATGTTGTATTCGCCGCCATCAGCGAGCAGCTTCGTGAACTCGTAGCCGTCGGTACGGGTGTACGCAACCGTTGGGATATCTTCTATCTTGTAGTTGACTAAATCGGTATCGTTCTTGACAGAGTCGGTGATCTCGATTACGCCTTCGGGAAGGTCGATTGTGTTCGCAGTTTGTCTGGCGTTGACTGGCTTCGGTGCGTCGATGGCTTGCCGCGGTTGTGGTTGAGCACCAATGGGAATACAAGCAGACCTGATGGTCTTGTAGCCGGTGTCGAGGATGTCGAATTCCTTCACATCGGCAACGTTGCCGTACAGACGATTCTGCCAGCTGAGGTTGGCGTGGATCCCAGTGCAACCCTCGGTGGGAGTGAAACCAGCTGAAATCCTGCCACCCACCAACTCAACCTTTGCTGCCGCCTTTGCAATGCCTTTGATCATAGGCTCGTTGATGAGGCCGACCGTCTTCTTCCATGTGGAAATGCTGATACCGAAATGGAGACCGATTGGGAGACCCAACTCGGCACCTACAAAGATGGAGCCTTCGGCTTCGAAGGTCGGACGGAATTGCGGATCAAAGTTCTTCTTGACAGATTTCGAAAGATCTGTTAAATCGATCTTGGCGTATGCGCGGTTCCAGTTCAGTTCCGCACCGGCGAGAATACGACCTTCGGCCTCTGCCTCGAGAGCGACGCGTGAGTCGACGCGGACCTGCGGACCAATGGTGATGACACAAAAAGACAGACCCGGAAGACCAATCTGGAAAAGATTCTTCTTCCACTCGCGGTTCAGCTTGATCTGCGCATCGACACCGACTTTGAGAGCAGCCTTGAGATCCGCCCACGCTTCGAGCTCTCCCTTCGTAATACCCTGAGTGACCGACCACGTGGCAGTAAAGGCAAGTTCAACGTTACCCTCGGCTCCACACCCAAGGCAGAAGATGTTGAGGTAGCCCTCACGTTCGACGCCCTGGTCGGCCTTGAGCTTGGATTCGGTGCAGTAGGCGGCGATCACGATAGCGGGGCCCCAGGGCGACTCAACCATCTTCGCTTCAGCTTTTGCGCCTGGGCAGAGCAAAGTCGAAGGACTTGCGGATGCTTCCACTGATGGTGCCGGCTGTGACGAGCTGAACTGCGCCTTGGGTGATGGTGCCGGCGACGTTCACGGCTGTCCTGAGGGTTGTGACCGCGGGAGCTAGGATCTTGTTCTTGACGAAGCCGATTAATTTTTTGATGACACGTTTGTCGAGGTTGCGACATTGCAGAGCAACGCGGCAGGCGATGTTGGTGAGTTCGTCGGAGTCGAGGCCAGCAGTGACTTCCTTTAGGAATGCGAGATCATCGGCGGAGAGTCCACCGTAGCCGAGAGCATCGTCGAGGTCGAGACCGAATTACTCGCTGAGACAGGCTGTGGGTAGCTTGTACTTGGAGTCAATGGGGGCCTTGCATGTGGACTGTTCATCGCCAAAGGTCTGGTTGCCGTCGTCGGTTGAGTTTGGAGGGAATGTTGGCGTGGGGCTGAAGGAGATTTTGGATTGCGTTCCGCTTGGTGTCTTGCTGGAGCTGACGGTCGCGCTGGAGTCGGTACCAGTTGGCGTTTCCCTTGAGCCGGAGGTGATGCTCGACCAAGTTCCGGTTGGTGCTCCACTCGAGCCGGAAGTGACACTGGACGCGGATCCAGTGGAATACACACCTGAGGTGAATGTGGGGCGTCCAGTGTTGTAGGTAGTGTGGCTCGAGGCATACCCGCCGTTGTGCGGCTTGTACATTCCCCACTTCACCACCCTCCATGCACTCGTCCTGCGCGATGGGGGTGACGGTGAGGATGATAGTCTTTCCATCCTTTGGCTTAACGAGTTCAACGACCTTAAAGTAGCATTGATCGTCGTCAGAGAAATTCTTGCAGGTGGTCGAGCTAGATACGATGATCATTCCTTTCGTCCAGGAGGTCATGGCGAACTCGCACGAGGAGGCGGACGAGAATTCGATAGAGAGCTGATCATCGCGGTACTCCATTTTAGCAACGTAGGACGAGTGCTCGAGGACGACAGCGGGAGCCTTAAAGAGAAGATTGATAATACCGAAGCACAATGTCTTGCTTGGCTTTGTAAAATCGTTGTCAGCATCTGCATGCCAGGTGTCAGACAAACTCACCAGTCTTCCCACTCTCAGCGTAGTAGAGCTGAGTCTTTCCACCAACATACTTCAGGACTAAGTGCTTGGGGTCCTTCGTGTCATGATTTAGATAAGTGCAGGGTTAAAGCTTTACGCTTCCTACCTTGTCGTATTAGAAGTCTCCCTCCTTGTATCCATAATACTTCCCGACCTTGGCGGAGGGACTAGCTTTTGATCCAGCCGCTGGGATCTTCGGTCCATATGTGGTTTCGTAGACCGTGACAGTGGCAGCACTGCAGACCTTTAGAGGCCCTTGCGTTCCAACAAGAGAATAGGAGGCGCCCTTCGTGGTATTATGTCCGGAATACAGATAGTAGGCAGTAGGGGCAGCAACGGTACTCGCGAATGCGGGGATAGCGCGGGTAAAGCGCATGATTAGTATTATGTAAAAATGTAAGCAACCAGAGCTACGTCACATGACTGTACATGTCCTATGACTAAGCTCGATCTACTACTATAAGAGCCTCTGATTTGTACACTACACACACAGATGAGAACACCATACAATATACACGGAGAGCACCTCATTCACCCATCATCTTTGCTCCACTATCTCTAGTGACACCTAGTCCCCACCTGCTTACAAAAAAAAAAGGTAAATAAAAATTAAAGAGTGACAGCAGCTGACCAGCGAGTCGTTGATGCGAAAAGTGTCAAAACAAGTGACTAAAAAGACTGACTAAGAGAGGGCAGTAGATGCGAGGGAAAATTAGTACCGCTCGATACTAAGGATATCCATCATGAGCAAACCCCATCTTATCCATAATCAGAGGTTGTAGCACAAGGAGAGCCCGAGTTAGTGACTAAGTGGCATTATAATGCTGGCCAAGAAGCTGTCGTGCAAGCCCATTTGAGCGGTTGGAACATTGCAGCGAGTGCAAGTGTGATCTAGCGTCATGATCATGGCTTGCTAAGGTGTTGAAAAATTGTGCGAGGCTGAAGGTCCCCCGGTATGTGCTAAGACTATGAAGCGCTTGACATTTCGTATACGAGCCTTGGCATGATGCAGGTACCAGAAACTGGTCCCCAATATGATAGCGCATCCATGGACACTTCTCCAGGACACGGCCTCCCTGTTGGGTCAGCCACGAGGACAATTAGTAGGAGTAGATGTCCCGAGGTCTGTATATGGGTTCCGAATCGAGGACGGAAACGAGTGACTTACCTTGCTGCGTATGCGCATTTACTCTCACAGAGTTTAAAACAATTCTACTGAATGCGCTGTGGGCAAGCGGGGGAGTAGGATGCGGCCAGCAGGGAGGGTGTAGTGGTATGAGCGTTGTCGAGGAAGGGTTTGCCGAAGAACCTTGGCGTGAACCTTTCCAACCAACAACCGCTCTTCAGTGAGTCGCAACGACTAATAACACAGCTCGGCCCATTTCACGCTAGTACATATCCAGTACCAGCATCCCAGACCGTACGCCAGTAAACACCTCCCCGCCCATCGCACAGCTCCTATAACTGCTTCGCTGAGGCTTAATACCTAGCAATTATATTCGTGTGTGTCGCTAGCAAAGCGAGGCTACGAGGCTTGCGTAGAATGCTTGGTATTTGCTTGTCGTTGCTTCGGATCTGCCGGTGGCCCTTGTCCCCTGGGCGTGATTGGCGCCTCATGCACGGCCCGGGGCGGGAGATCCACTCATGGGATGAACACGTGGGAGCTTAGGGCAAGAGAGGTTAAATCTACAACCCGATTCACTCGTTTTTGGGCGGCCTGGAAGTTTCTACCCCTTCTCGCTCAATATTCTGCAAGGAGAATTAGGGGAAATTCAACGAGGAGGGGGGCAAGAAATAAATTGGTACCCGAAGAGGCAAGTATGTTCTAAGCTTAGAATTTCTCATCTTCTTCCGGTATGGATCTGCCATCCAAGGGGTTGGTATGTATTGAGGAAAACATGGAGGGTCGCGCAGGAAATATTTCGAAGGGAACGTGGTTCGTCCTCGCTCAACGACGCAACGTGTTGGTTCGATTCCGACAACCGCCCACGACCATTGCAAAACGAAGGCCATTCAACGCCCCTGAAATTCCTTTTTGAACAGAACGATTGCAAATACGCACATAATTTTGACTCAGTCTTACGGTGGCAATACGTAGCGGTGCGAAAAACTACAGGGACACTGGTAAGTCCGCATCCTATCGTCCTCCAGCAATTTTCCGCTCGTTGTTTATTGATTTGCCTCGTTGAGCCAGTCCTCTACCGTCTTTTCGTGATTTTCTAAGAACAATACTCATCTCTTCGTCCAGGGGGCTCATAAGAGGCACCGCATAATCAAGGTTTTGACTATCCCGTTCCAGATGGCCGTCCGGTATCCTCGAAAGCTTGGTGGGATCCAAACATGTCGTAATTTGAGCGACAGCCCTAGGGTCAAACCGAACCTATCTTTCCGTACAATCGGGCTTGTCTAGAAGAGCAGCTTCAAGAAGCGATCATAAGAAATGCGAGGGCACCGGCGGGCAATCTCATCGAGTGCCGATACCTTGTTCACGCATGTTTGATGGAATTCGCGACGCAGTAGTATGGTCAGGGCCACAACGGCCTTGTGGGAACTTATCATGACAAGGAAATCAAGACACAGGTTGTAGTGGACGGTAGCGTAACGTATGTTCTTAGTCCCTGAGACTTTGACGGAGAGGCCCAGACGCTATGGATCGTATGACAATTCGTCAAACGTGGTGTCGCGAAAGGCGACGGCTGTGTGTAAGATCCCCTTGACAGGTAGCTGTGTGGAAAGCATGGCAAGTGTCGCATTTTTGACACATCGTATTTTTGTCATCTCTCTGCGACGATATATCGCACTTCATGAGAGTCACTTCGCCTTTCCGCCCGCGATAATTCTGGCACCGCGATTTACCATCCACTGGAGAATGTCACAGCCGAGACTGCCCAAAGCACCTATAATGATTTAGTCTGCATTGGGTGAAAAGTCGTCCGGGGTTCGAGCGAAAGAAACCGTGCGTTCATCAGTGATCCGGGCCCTGGATGAATCCTTGTTCCGTGATTCCACGCTGCATGTCAAAGTCGATCTTAGATTGACGGTGGCCAAAATTTGACTGTCACCTACACTGATTTTGCCAATGTGCAAGATACAAAATGGTCCAAAAGAAGCATAAAAACAAGGCTCGTAGCTACGGCGCCCCACGGAACTTGCGCTTGTACGGCACTTCCGAAAGAAAAGCCCATCACTGTAGTGCGTGCTCCACATATTCTTCACACATGTATGCTCGCTTTCCGTGAAAATTGAAGTCTCGGGGTTTTCCAGTTCCCTGGTGCAGATGGCCTGGTTGTTTGGAGATGGTTCGCTAACTTCTGATTGCGAAAGGACATGCTCGACAGGCTTGAACCGTAATTTTAATATGAAGGCATCAATTATAAGACTAAGAGACGGTTCACTCTGTGAACTTAGTAAATTTATGTGGTCCACTCGAACGGATGTGTGGGCCATATATGACGCGTCCGCATTTTGTACCTAACAATTCTCGCGAAAGTTTGATTTCAGTGCAGCTGAGAGGGAACACGGTTCGCATCTTGGAGTTCACTGAGTCTCGAAACGGGCTGTATTGGAATATTAACTTCACTATAGGGTACCGCTTCGTAACTTAACCTTCGGAACCTGAGCATACTTAATCAATATCTTAAAACAAACAGTTACCGATGAAGGTAAATGCAACGCAGGATATTTGCACGTTTTCCAATGCCTTGGCTGCAAGGAGATGCTGGACTAGGCTTCTTCGTGGGGAAGATTCACCAACAATAGCAAAAGGCTTGTGGAGTGATCTCCATCTTGGAGCAGAATACAGCTTCACGGGTTGGAGTCGATTTCATGGAGTTCAAGCATTGATCGTGGCTCAAGATAGAACCTTTTTCCTATTGGGAACTTGTACGATAGGCTCACGACAAGAAAGGTCGAGTCAATAGTCCCTGGCCGCTCTTACGTTCTGGTACTGTGCAAAGATAATCCTCACGCCTTTTTGGGTGAGTTGGTAGGGCCCCCAATCTGTGAAGAGTCGACGTGTGCAGAGGAGCCGCATAATTCTACCGACACAGTCGTTGTTTGCCAGTGTTCTTGTATTCGAGTCCCATAATCCAACTTGCCCAGGTGGGAAGGTCTGGGGCAACAAGCCTGTCCAATCACGCCATGCGGCCAAACTGATCAATACGAATACACAGTCTTCGGCAAAATCGTGAATCAAACTACTACCAAACCAAAACGCCAAGGAGCCAACAAAGAGAACTGTGATGACATTTGGATCCGTAGCCACCAACGGCGAGCGTGATACCTGTTTTCGATTATTCCCATATTGCAGCTCAGCACCGAACGTGACCACATTGGACAGCTGCCATTACACAGTGTTGATGCGGTTCGACATTGCCATTGAACAATTCGTGTTCTCCGAGTCCAGCAGTATTGGTTGGAATTATCAAGCGACATATGGCAGAGCCAATTCATTCCGACAACCCTGTCGGTAATAGCGATGCAATAAATTGCTGAGCATTGAACAGCGAAAGTATTGATCACTTATTTCACTGCACACGGAGACTGAATAATTGTGCTGTAAAGTGGAGGTGCAAGGCTAATCTGTTTTAGAGCCCGGAAGCATCGTAAATGCATCGTCACGATTAGGCAGAAGTATAACAGGAGATTGGGGAGACACGCCCGAGCCCCTTGTTAGTTACCCTTTCCGTGAGTTTAACGCATCATATCACTTCACACACTTGCAGAAAGAGTTGCATGGGGCACTGAAGGGCTTAGAGATTCAATTCCAAAGTAATCAAGAAAGATGTACATCCGGAAATCCAAACCGATAGACACATCTTCCGCCAGCCGGATCGATATATGACAATGCTGGTAGCGCTCCAGCTAGCCGTCCGTTCGTTTGGATCATCAGGCTGGCTTCAGAGTCTAAGCTGCCGCATTCTTCTTCGCCTTCTTCGCCTTCTTAGCCTTTTTAGTCTTCTTCGCCTTCTTTGCTACTGGCTCGGCAGCTGCAGGTGTCAATGACTGTGATTACATGGCAGCATCGGTGACTTACATCTCTCAACGAAATCTTCGACCTCAGACAACTCAAGCTCGAGATTGGCCTCTGGGTCAGCACCACGGGCAGCAGCAGCAGCAGCGGCAGCAGCGGCCTTCGCCTTCTTAGCTTTCTTTGCCTTCTTCGCTTTCTTGGCCTTCTTCGCCTCGGGCTCGGGCGCTGACAGGTTAGTACATCGACTTTAAGAGAATCACCCCAATGGAGGATTACATCGTTCAACAAGATCCTCAGCATCGAGGGCCTCAAGTTCAGCCTCCGGCTCAGCGTTGCGCGCAGCAGCTGCGGCAGCAGCCTTCGCCTTTTTGGCCTTCTTTGCTTTCTTCGCCTTCTTCGCTTTCTTCGCCTTCCTCTTCGCTTCTGGTTCGGCGGCTAATCAAAGTGGGTCAGCACAATGGTTTGTGGCGGGAAGACTCCGTGCTGCTTACATCTTTCAGCGAGATCCCCGACCTCGAAGACATCAAGTCCGGCTTCCGGCTCAGCATCCCGAGCGGCGGCAGCAGCCTTAGCCTTCTTCGCCTTCTTGGCTTTCTTCGCCTTTTTCTTCGGCTGGGGGGCTAAAGGAAACGTGTTAGTGGGCTTCACTTATGAAGTTAACGATGGCCACATACATCTCTCCGCGAGGTCCTCGATTTCGAAATTTTCAAGCTCGGCGTTGCGGACAGCAATACCATCAAGATTGGCCGAGGCGCTAGCTACTTCCGCTTTGCGGATAGCCAGGGCTGTTATCATTCATGGTCAGCGTCTGGATATCGCAGTTGCAGCGGATACTCACAGTTCTCGTAGAAGGAAATCGGGCTGGTGGCAACCAGGCCTACCAGGACTGAGAGGGCAAGAGTCTGGGAGAATTTCATGATAAAAAGCGAAAAGCAGCAAGTCGAACAAAGTTAAATATAGGAATGAGAGTGGTAAGAACGAAGAAATGAGAGAATATAGAATGAGGTGCGTGTAGAAAGTGAGAACCTGTCTGGAGAGCCAAGATGTGCTGGATGAACGTGCTTTAATATTTCAAGTCCAACTGTTTATCAGATAGATTTCTGACAGCTAGCTATTGCAAAACCATCTCAAAACAACACGGACTGCCATCATGCAGGAGTATCAGCCCGTCCGAAGTTACGGGTGAGAGGCAGTTCCATGGTTGGTTGTCGAAGCAGCCACAAAGGCACCATCGCATTTCCGGGATGCGCGGCGCCGGCACTCGTCTGCAGCGCATCAATGTTCGTAGAACTAACTTGGGGTTGCTCCTGGAATTTTGCGGCCTGCATCTCGGCGGCCTGGTCTTCCACGGCTTGATTTTCGGCTCTACTCCCGCTGCGCAAATGAAGCTGGAGCTGGCTGTCAAACATGTTAAGGTGGTCCCGAACTGGAGATCAGGTGAGTGTCGATCAAAAGCTTACGTGTCTTGGCGAAAGCTTAGCATCTGCGACGTGCAGTGCAGGAACACGAGCGTTACGCGGGCCAATAGGAGGTGGGATATTACTACGTGCTTGCCATGCGAAACGTTGTTCGCAACATGCTCAACCAGGAAGAGCTCCCCCCGTTTCATCCTTGGACAATGGGCCTGGCTCGATTGGGAGTATCGTGATACCACAGCGATATTGGAAACTGCTTGCTGTTCGGTTGGCGGGCGTCGCTGTTGAAGGGCGCCGGCCCGTCCGCATCCTCTCACCCCGTGACGTCGACGCCCTTTCTTTTGCCTCCCAGTGTCCTCCTCGACGACTTGCAGCGGTGCTCCGCAGCGCTTTCATTGATATTCTCGGACCCAACCTCCTGAGTTGTCACTCCTCGAACTTGTTGTTGACGTGTACGGACATATTCGCCCCGGATCTATTTTCCACGTCCGAGGCAACACCGTGCTTGGGAATCTGATTTTTGTCCCCTTGTCCTCTATAGCAAAAAGCAGAGGCTAAGAAGAGATCCACGCAAAGTATAACCTAAAGTTTACGGAATACTAATCCTTGTTTCCGTCAGGCATAAGAAGACGCAGTAAGTGCCTTGGGGACGACTGCTAGCGATGTCAATCCTCCTATTCGACTCTACTCTCCGCTCTCTAGACTGTCCTCAGTCACTTTTGAACCAGGACTCTCAGCACAAACGCTCGATGCTATTTCGTCGCGGGATAGTATCTCACATGGACTTGCTCTGAAAACTTTCCTTTTTCTTAAATGGTAGCTTGCAACAAAGACTTGGCGAATTCCTCGATACTGACCCTAAACTGCGCAGAACGAAAATGTACGGCCGTACCAGCCTCGACAAAGATGTGAGCAGTCACAAGACGACAACAGCCTCGCGATGCGATTTGATAAGAGTGCCAGTTGGCGTTATGCTGACCCGACTTTTGCTGCCAAGGTTTTCAACCTTCAGCTGGGCGATGCTATTGTACGCTTCATCCAATCACGCACCGACAAAGACCATGGATCGGCGAGGGGAACCCCAGATCCCCCTGGAAAACGCTATGGCGCAAACCGCGAGGATTGTGTGGGTTTACCAAGGAAACAAGCGAACTGCCATAACGCCCCATAGCATGTGGCTGAGGCCGCCGCAGTCTAGATGCACAGGTGAAGAGGAACAAACTTCGCCAACGCTGGTTTATGGCGCATCGTGAATGTCGTTGATTTGAGCAGCTGCTCGGAAGAGATGCCTGTTGACGAAGCCAAGACAAGCTGAACAGATCATGGGCGCCACTATCAAAGACGAGGACTGCGCCCGCCTGTCGCATCGCGCTCTCGTTTTGGTAGCGAGGGAGATGGTCTAGTTACTCTTTAAGAAGGCGATCCCCGAACTGAACCATGTTCTAAGCACTAAATTTCAATGGCTCCGTCTGTCCCGGAACTCGAAGGCGCACAATCGAACGTGGAGGAGAGGGCTGCAGCCCTGGAGCCCCGTTATATCATCACCGTCGGAACGCAAGCCCCATTGACGACAGTATGGACGGCCCCAGGATCATGCGCAACAGCTATCCCCACGGTATCCGCCGGAATATGCAACACAAGGTCTTGCTCGGCCTACGTACCTTCGGTCGCCGCCCAGGTTCTGTCGTCTTATGGCGCCAGCGTTAACTACCCTGACTTCACCACCAGCCAGCAGCAAACTTCGACGGAATGCATGCCACCCGGCTATGCCAACTTGAAATGGTTTTACTTCACCGGCGGCTCCAAATGCCCTGCTGACTGGGCCACTGCGACGACAACGACGGACACCAATGCTATGACTATTGTGTGCTGTCCAAGGTATATTTCTTTCCACTCCCACGATTACGAAAATGCACACCGCTAACGAGATCGCCCACCTACCAGCAACTACCCCTCCGCGACCTATGTTACCAATGCAAAGCACTTCGACTGCTTCACAGCCATAGCCGCGGCCCAGCAAACCTTCACCCTCGACGCAGAAGGCTACATTCCAACGACCCAGATCGGAACCTCAGACTACGTTCCCTCCTGGGTCAGCAGGAGTATCATCGGAACAACCGCCCTACCCCTAGCCACCCCCGCCATCGTCTACCACCCCGGCGTGAACTTCCTCGTCGACTTGCCCGGCGCCGGTGCTGGTGCCTCCTCAACTCGCGGCCGCGGTACCGGCGCCATTCCCTCTGGAACCGGGGTCGGTGTTCCGAGCAGTGCTGTGTCTGCGTCCGCGCATTTGAGACTGTTTGGGTTGGGATTCGGTGCGAGTATTGGGATTATTTTGGGGATTATTGCCGTTTGTTTGCTTGCATGCATACTCACGGCTTTGGGGTGTTGGCGAAGGATTCGACGGAGAAAGCAAGTACCCGTCCAGCCATATCCGCAAACTTATCAGCAGCAAAATGCGTACTGAGATGATGGCGGAGCGTTGTGAGTCACTAGTGCAACGGTGTGATTTTCTAGTCTTCATCTCCTCTTTGGGACTGTTCTGTAATGACCCCCTTGTTACCCATGCTGTCTTTCCCATGTTTTCTCGGTGCTTGTCGTGTTCCAGCGCGTTTTCCAATCTCAGTCGTGTATTTCAATTGGTGGTAATCTCCTTTCCAGTATGATTCACCTGAATGGCTCCATAAGTTCTGATCCAATTCGCGCTGCATTGACGCTGGCAGATATATACCAACCTCTTCTTCTAATACAATTCTTCTGCTATTTATACTTGCATGAGCTGTAGCTCGAGTGGCACTCGCACTGTGGTAGAGGTTTACATTCAGGCCGTCGCACCTCGCGGATTAATGCTACCCTGTAAGAAGACTAGGACGACGTTCGAAGGTAGATTGAGAACGAGTGACTTAGTATCACAAAATATCGCAGCTTTGTTATTCTTCCGTCTCCACTTCGTTCATGGAGAGTTTGTAGCAATGCTAGTGTTTCCCCGCCTGCCATCTCGATATTACATGCCCCTTCCCGATGCGGCAGACTCGCAGTGAAACATAGTCACGTGTATGGCTTGGCAAACATGCCCTCGAAGGCATTTTCCTCGTCGCCTTTTCTTCTCAACAACATGCCCTCACCACATCCTCCATCTCTCGTAATTTCGCTGGTCTCTGTGGATACCCTATGTATGACTAACAGAAATAGAAGGCGGCCACCCGCGTGTGAACACTGTGAACTATGATCAAGCCGACGTTTGAACCGCGACCCCTGCGGCGAACCAGGCAGATCACGCGGACAAATGCGACGCCGCAGACATCTGCTTGCGAACACTGATCAAGTCACTGTCCTACCCGCGTCTCCTGCGGTGGACCGCGGATCATGCGGCCAGCGACGACCATCTTCAACACGACTATGCGGTGACATGGCGAACTGTTTGGCCCACGAATCCTGCGGCGAACGGTGGCCACGACGAATCTTACGACCATCGATGCGAACTGTTTCGGTCTGCGACTCCTGCGGTGAACGGCGACGACGGCGAGTCTTCAAACACCAATGCGAACCGTTCGGTCCGCGACCCTGTGACGAACGAAGCGAACCCTGCGACTTTCAATGCGAACTGTTCGATCCGCGCCTCTGCGGCGAACAAGGCGAACCATGTGATCACCAATGCGAACTGTTCAATCCGCGCCACTGCGGCGGACTCAGCGGGTATTGTGATCACCAATGCAACTGTTAGGTCGGCGGCTCCTCGGCTCCGCGGCGAACACTGCGAATCCTGCGACTCCCAATGCAACCTGTTCGGACCCATGGCTCTGCTGCGAACAAGGCGAATCATGCCACTAACTATGGGGACCGTTCGGACTCGAGACTGTGCGCCGAACGGAGCGGATGATACGCAGGATTTACGTCACGGGTGTAAGTTCAACTACCATCATTGTGTTCCAGATGCTAAGGTAGGTCAGTGAGCGAGGTGCCCGCACCCCTTTCCAGTTCCTGTCCACAAAGATCGTATATTTAGCGTGTGGTGTTAAAACCTAAACGCCCTTGTGTGGTGTTGAGCCCGGAACGCTGATACGTAGTGTTGGCCTAAGATGTGAGGAGCTACGCTCTACTGGTACTAGTGGAGGCTCGGCACTCCGAGTATATAGATGAGCTTCCGAGCTTCCTTCACACATAAATCAAGTCTCTACTTTCTGAAGCCACCAACTTCACAGTTATGAGCCCGGCTATCGCTTAGTCTGTTATATATTACTTGATTCACCTATCGTTTGGACCAAAATACGTGTACAGAACTCGAAGTTCTCGAAATAACACCTATACAACGTCGCCGCAGACGCCAAACACCCTCCACAACCCTCTACAACGTCGCCGCAGACGCGAAACACCCTCCACAACCCTCTATAGCGCTTCGAACGCCTACGAAACGCCTACGAAACGCATACGGAGCCACGTACATTACCCAATACCTCCTCCATCAACTATCCGCCTACAATGACCCTAAACCTCCAGGAGTACAACACCAGGCCCAAGGACGCCATGGTACTGCTCAGTAGCTGGCAGGAGTGGGACAACTGGTGGTTTGTGGTGAAGGATGCAGCTAAAAAGGCTGACATATGGGAATACGTTGACCCTGATGCCGAGGCAGCCAAGGAGGCAGAGCCCAGCAGGCCAGAGGAGCCTGTGATGACAAGCTCTGTCTCCACTGTCGTAGGCATTGCAAGAGGCACAAGTGATAGGGTAGGTTGGCTGTATTTCAAGCTACACTAAGATAGAGAGAAAAGAGAGGTACGGGGCTAGCTCTGCCTCTGAGTTCGTGGGCTCGCCAAGGCGCTAGGCCCGTGGCCTTAGCGCACGGCCATGTGACTGGCAGTTGGCGACGCCTGTTGGCTGGCGTACAGCGCCGTCACATCACCCCCCTCCAAGACAGGCTCGTCCCTGAGTCTGAGCTTCTCCCTACTTGCGCCGTCTTGCTAGCCTCTTTGCTAGTAGGGCTCGTAGTACAGGCTGGTTATCTGCCTTAGTAGCCTCAAGCTCTTCGCCCTTTTAGTAAGCCTGTAGCCAGGCGTCTAGCCGCACTAGTGGCCCTAGCTTAGTAGGGTATGCCTCATAGAAGTCCTTTACCTTGTAGGGTGCCCCCATGAAGCCTCTAGCGTTGTACCAGGTAGGGTTAGGGTCGCAACCTGTCCAGGAGGCTCGGTATTACAGACGTCCATGGTAGAGGCGGCTGTCTAGGATGTCTTAAACCTGCCACTCTAGGCGGCCGCTAACCTTAATTAGCTCCTCCTCTAGCTTAATTTGGCCTGGCAGTGCTGTAGGGGCTGCTTTCTGTAGGCGACCTGCATAGAACACGTCGTGCATGTGCATGTAGGCTAGCAGCTTAAGCTAGTATAAGTAGCCTCGCAT
>MCFA01000319.1:0-38450 GCA_002105025.1 Clohesyomyces aquaticus
ACCCCGATAACAACCACACCCCTCCCGTCCCCGTCGCCCTCTTCACCCCGTATCCCTACACCACATATCAGATCGCGCCTGTGATGCGCTTTCATATCTGGTGGGAAAAGTACATTGAAGGCGAGAATGTGGACAGCAAGATCGTGGGGATGTGTTCGAGATTGATTTTGAGAAGTTGGGGAGGGAGGTTGTGGATCCTAAGCATGTGAGGCTGGCTGGAGGGAATGAGATGGGATTCTGGACGATAGATGAGGAGGTTGTCGTTAGGAATGAATAGGCAAGCGTTGGTAGGGGTGATGGGCAAAGGGAGGAGAGTTGATTGCGGGATAGAATAGAACGGGTTTCTGAATTGGAGAAGGGGAACTGGCTGGGCGTTGGAAAGGAAGAAATGTGCGTTGATAGGGCTACGTGCAAATGGAGGAGAGTTGATTGACGGGAGAGAGTTGAATGGGCTTCTGAGATGCTGCTTTTTTCAGTCAGATAGGATCGCGGTTGTTTGCTCCACGAGCTGTCAGGCAGTGCATGACCGAGGCACGACAGGGACTTCTGCTGGGGTTCGTGCTGCCATGTGTCCGATATGATGATGGCTATTCTTAGGCAAGTTTCGGGGGCCTTCTTGTTCGTCCCCCGTGAGTGATCGATGCATCTAGGATTGAGTGGTAAAGAGGAGGACTTCAGCTGCATTTATTAGGCTCAGAATATTCTAGGCAATGCGTCAGGGTCTGGATAAGAAAAATGCCTTGTGTCAGATTGAAGATTACGACCAATCAAGCGGCGTAGAGCAAGCTTAGCGTCGATTTTGACAAGCCAATCAGAGAAAATAGCGACCGACGACCCCTGTTCCATAAACTTCATCCCAAATAGGCCTCGGGTGTGCCTAAATGAGCCCGACGATCGAAGAGCCGTGGCGGAATCTGACGCCCAGCACGCTAAACTAGCATCCAGGTCCACAAATCCCACGGGTTTCACGGAGTGCAAAGTCAAAAAAGGGGGTCGCGGATCTTTTACGTTAGCCCTGCGCAAAACACCAAGCGATAAGGGACGAGAATTTTGATGGCGTCTATTGTCGAGCTGAAGATTTAGGGGCACGCGACACCAGTCACCTTTACAGCTGGGACAGCCAGCCCAACCCCCGCGGCGGGAAACCGTCTCCTTGGCGTTGGCTTGAAACAATACAGGCTTGACTGCTCTCAGGTGAAGTTGCGCCAAAAGCAACCGAAAATCCAGTGGTCACACAGCATGGCTTTTCGCGCTCCCTCGCACGAGAGACTCGCCCAGATTACTCCGTACCGCCAGCTGAGCCGATAGCAAACGCCATGCTATGGGCTAATTTAAGGAATGGGCTTATAAGTCAGGGTATTACAGGACATTAGCCAGTGGAATCCTTTGGGAATCTGACAGGACTGCACCGCAAGATCTACTCTTGTTTCTCTTCCTTTTCTCTTTCCATCCCATTTTCTACTTTCTTTAATATCTCAAGATGAGTTTTTCACCAAAAATTTCAAAGACGGCCATCGTCGCGGTCGCAGTTGCTATCTCGCTCTGTCTCGTGCTTTTCCGCCCTGCATCAAGCGGCCCCGAGTACATCCCCCGCATCTCTTCGTCGTCCTCACGAACCGAAACGATCCCAAATATCGTACACTACACATATCTCAAGAAGGACGCATCGTCGGGCCTTAAGTTTACTTTCCAGGACTACCTCTCCATCTACGGCGCAAACGTGCTTTTCAAGCCCACGGCCATATACCTGCACACCGACCACAATGATACCTACCTCGAGAGCCTCGCCCGCGAAGGCAACACATGGACGCGCGCCATCCTGACACAGTTCCCCGCCCTCAAAATCAACCACGTCGTCGTGCCGACCGAGATGAACGGCCAGGTGATCAAGAACATCGAAGCGAAGTCCGACTTTGTGCGCTGGGAACAAATGCTCGTCTACGGCGGCATATACTTTGACTGGGATGTGCTGCCTCTGCGCGACGTCGGCCTGTTCCGCACCCTCGGTTTCCGCAACGTGGTCGGTCGGCAGCGGGGCGGAAAAGTGAACTCGGGGCTCGCCATGTGCGTCAAGGACAGCAAGCTCGCATACCTGATGGCGCGCGACGGGCCGATTGTGTTCAACGGCGGCTGGGAAACACATGCCGTGACGCTGGTCACGCACGTCTCGGAGCGGCTCGTCGGCGTCGAGAATGAGGTCCTGATTCTGGATGAGGTTGCCTGGGCGCCGACGAGCTGGATTGAGGACTCGTTCGACAAGCTGTTTATGCCCCATACCGATGCGCAGCCGTTTTCGGACGAGGTGTTTCGCGCGGATATGGAGCAGGATCCGGTGGCGAGGTGGGATAACAAGAGGAAGGGCGCGGATTGGGAAATGGATTTCTCGGACACGTATTTGCTGCATGCTTTTAAGAGCCGGGGACATAAGAATGAGGGGTGGTATAAGGAGTGGAAGGGCATTACGGTCAAGTATGTGATGGATAGGAATAGCAATTTTGCGAGGGCGGCGTATCCACTCGTGAAGCGCATGGTGGAGGAGGGGCTTGTGGATGAGACGAATGAGGAGGTTTGAGGGTAGGATAATATGCTATTTGAAGCACGAATTGGACGCGGTTCTGTGTGCGATGATTATTGGAGTCTGAAAACGGCGTTAGAAGTCTTTTACGCGTAAGGATGGTTGGGGTTTTACATATAGAATCAGGAATAGTGTACATATATGCGAACATGTTGGCCAGAGAACAATTGCGATACATTAGACCCGTGTTTGCAGCAGCCAGGCATTCCGTTCTCTGATATTTGACGATACTTTGTCACACGAGCACGCTATAACGTGGAAGCTCCGGGCCGCGAAAACTGAAGGCAGGGATTCTGAGCCTGCAGTCGGATAGGATTGTGGGTCGAAGAAAACCGGGGAGACAAGTTCGTGCCGAACATAACCTCGAGTGGAACATGCTCGACAGAGAGCGGGAAGACAGGCCAATGGAAAATCTCGAATAGGTGTACATTTCCCATTCAATGTAAGCCCAGGACGGGGGAAAGGCTGCACATAGGCATGCTATGGACATGCTCGAGGCGGGTACGAAGGGACTTGGGGGTAGAACCATCCCTCCAGCGAATCGCTGCTATCGGCCAGGCATTGAGTGTCCGTGCCCGGCTTCCGGTACAGGGCTGACGCGAGTCTTGCAGGAGGGCAGCTGGTACCAGCTGTGTGTTTCCAGCCATAGACGGTGAGTTTTGATATCTTTTCCGGGCAACAAAATATGTCCCGTATGGCAAATTGAAGCGCTCGAGGGAGGTGGATGAGGAGGTCGCGATGCAAGGGAAGCCGTGGCCAATGGGGGCTCGGATGTTATCGCTGACTAAGGGGTGTCATCCGAACCGACTTCACCTCTCTACCTGCCAAGGATCACCTCTCCCACAACACTCCACCAGCACAACACAGACGGTTCACGATGTTGAAACCAAGCGATATGTGAGTTGAGTCTGTATTTGTACGGGAAATGGGTTGGGCGAAAGCTGGCAGCCGCAAGAGGGGGAAGGGTGGTAGTGCTTGCGCCTCGTGGTACCGCCTGGATAGGCTTTCTTCATTTGAACAGGCTGGACAAGATCCAAGCGTCTTATACCTTCGAAACTGTCTATCCGCATGTACACGTCTCTTGCAGTTCGCGTTTTACTGATTTCATCCGACTGATTTGTTTGTAAACTGTGGACTCCCCATTTGAGCTTCTTCTGGTACGAGGCTGAGCGCTGCAGGCTTGATGAATATATGGGAGTGTTTTGATCAAGGCTAAAGCCAAATGGTACTTCATTCTCCAACCTTGAGGTAAACCGACTGCTAATACGGCGAGTCGCGACACTGTTCACATACATCACGCATCGAAGAAAAGCCGAGCATTGAATTCACGATGCTCTATAGATAGATTACCCCTTCGTCTATCCCCGCCAATGCTCAGCGCCTCCTTTTCCGCTCCCGCTCCCGCTCCTCCGCCAACTCCTTCATCCTCCTCTCCGCTCTTTCATGCGCGAGCAAGGCCTTCTTGGCGATATCGGCATTCTTCTCTGCCGCGTGCAGCAGATCCGGATGTTCGTCTTTGAAGAACTGCTCATTATTCTTCACGACTTCGGAGGATGCATGCGCATCCTCGGAGAATGTCTTCAGCCTGTGCTGAATCGCTTTGACCTTGCCGCGCAAGTCCTGAAGCTCTTCATCGTAAAGCCTCTGTCGCCAGGCTTTCCGACGCGTTCCCTCGAGGTCCAGGTTCGCGATATAAGGCGTGTGAGACTCTATCCAGACCTGGTTTTCGTCCCACACCTTCCTCTTCTCTTCTTCGCTGAGATGGTCCATTAGCAGACTCTTCCTGCTCTTACCGGCCTGGTCGATCGAGAGACCGCCGGCATGGTAGTAAGCACGAGATATTCTCGTAAGAAGCATCTCTGCCATTGGGCCTACGAACGTTTCGCTAATCAGGCAGATTGTGAACGTTCGTGCGCTATACCGGTCGGGCCACAGTACCTGCGCAAGCGCATCAGTGAACATTGTCAGCCAGTTGGTTGACGCGAAGCTCTCGTGCTGGAGCTGGCGCTGGCCAGCCTTCATAGCATAACCAATGTACTGCATGGGTAGCATGTACGTGTCGCCCCGCTGCTCGCAGCGTTTGATGATGCGCGAAAGAGTGCTCGCCAAGATGAGCAAAGTATTTCTTCGCTTCTCAGAAAGACGGGTCGCGCTAGTCTTGAGGTACCAGCGCCCTCCCTCAGTCGAGCTGGCCATGATCCATTGGTTCCTCGTGTCATAGACACGGTCGATTTTGAAGGCCATTTCGGCGTGCTCAGGCTCCGCGTACGCATACCTGACGGCATGGCTGACAAGTTCCTTCGCATCTGCCACAGTGAGCGTGTGCCCGGTCTCCTTGTGACAGAAGATGCGCAGATAGATGGACGGGTGCTTTTCCGCACGCTTTCGGTACGACACGAGATCTTTGGCGAGAGCAGTGCCGGCCGCTGTACTGGCGTCGAATGCACGAGCAATGTTGCCCGAGCAGGCCTGGACAATGACTTCTT
Source organism: Clohesyomyces aquaticus (assembly GCA_002105025.1). Lineage (NCBI taxonomy): Eukaryota > Fungi > Ascomycota > Dothideomycetes > Pleosporales > Lindgomycetaceae > Clohesyomyces > Clohesyomyces aquaticus. The sequence goes on from MCFA01000319.1 coordinate 5,062, forward strand.
GATGCATGCTGGTCAGCACCTCGTCACGGGCGCTCTGCCATGTTGCGCGATTCTTTTTCAGAAAATTTGCGTACGTGGACCCTGTTGCAATCTCGTCCTCGTAAGCAGCATCAACCAGAGGTTGAAGGCAGTCCTGATCTATCCGCTTAACGAGCTCCACGTAGCGGTCATGATCAATGGTTTCCTGTCCTGAGATGGAACCAACGTCGACAACCTCATATTCCGGGTCGTCGACCACGTCTTCCAGGATGGGTTCGGGTTCGGGCCCGACCTGACTGGAGAGTGAGGCTGGCTCTGAATCTTCGTGGGACCTCGCTGAAGCGAAGATAGGCACGGGAGATTCCACGTCGGGCATTTCGACATCGGAGGTAGGTTCCTCCTCACTGTCGGGGACCTCATAGATCGCCCCATCGCGTCGGCGTTCGCGGTGTGATTGTTCCGTCTGCTGCACATTAGGCAACGATTCCGTAAGGCGCTGCATAGTGATGCGCGTGAGAGGCAACTGCCCGCGTGGTCTAATTCCTGTGGAATGAGACGACGAACCGATGGAGTGAGGAGTTGCTCGTTGAGCAGCAGCAGCCCCACCACCCCGCGGCCTAGTTGAGGCATCCGCTCCAGGACGCTGAGGCATTGCCAGAGGGGTTGCGGCGGTAGAAGATGAGCCTCCGGAGCGAGCAGTTGCTCTTTGGGCAGCAGCAGCTCCAAGACGCTGAAGCTGTGCCGGCGGGCGTACGCCGCCTGGGCGAGCCTCCAGTTCTATGGCGCCTCGTCCTATGGACGGGGGAGCCGCTCGTTGGGCTGCAACAGCTTCAGGACGCTGAAGCTCTGCCGGCTGGCCCGCCTCACTTGGGCGAGCCGCCATGTTGTCTCGTCTCGTGGACGAGTTAACGGGCAAAAGATTTTTCCTACGCGTGGAAATTTGTGCACGGCTTTGCCATGTTTCTTAGCTGGGGATGAATTCGCCATCCGGATCATCGTCACTTCTTGGCGACATGATGGTGAGTGGTGTTGTGGTGGTGAGAATGGCGAGTCGAACTTTTTCGTTGTGTACTGGCCGCCCCGTTCCTTCCTCATTCACTGCTGGTTTGTTCGCTGGGTCAGCTGTGGGCCTCAGCCTCAGCATTCTCGGCTGTAGACTGTCTACATGAAACAAGCTAGGTTATAGACCTAGTACCCTCCTCTTCTCGAGCCTTCTAGTATTTTCCGTACCGGAATTGAGAAGAAACATTATGTTTCTATTACCTAAGCATTGCATTTCACTTTGCGAAGTGGAGAAGCAGTTCAAGAACATATTAGATTAAGAAAGTAGCTATCATACAAGACGCTTGCATCTAGTTCAGCTTCTTCGAATGAAGAAAGCCTATCCAGGTGGCACCGCGTGGAGGCGCAAGCTTTACCACCCTTCCCCCTCTTGCGATCGAGCTTTCGCTCAACCCATTCCCATTCCAACAGTTTCTCCTCGTCCCTCCACCACTCTCAACCTCTACTTCTTCTCTACCGCGTCTCACCCCCGTTGCCAGGGGGAGGAGGAGGAGGAGGCGAGGGATCTTCCTCTTCCTTGATCACCACTCTAGCCTCCTGTCTAGGCGCGTCCGGATCCGCTTTCACGACGGGAAGAAGACCACCACCGGAAGTGGACCGCGACTGGACGGGAGGGTAGAGAGGTGAGGGAGATTCCCAATTAATCGAGCTCGCAGTACCAGATGTCTCTGGCATGTATCTCGAGGAGCTGGGATTCACACTGGAAATCCGATCTGAGGGGATCTGGGCCATGGCATCACCAGTGCTGGTGTTACCCTGCATAGGTGATGCCTGTGACCAGGTGCCGTCGAGGTGACGGCGGTCAGGATGGATTGTGTGATCGCTTGTTGCATCTGCGCCATCTCCGACCGCAGCAAGGTTTGAGTCTCGGACTTCGTCATTGCTAACAACCTATTGTTGTTGGCAGAATGATTAGGCTGAGACTCAGTCTTCGGCGCGGGGTCGGAAGGTCGCTCGGACAAAATCCAGTCCAAGAGCGTCTGGCCTTTGGCTGGAATCGGGGAGACCATACGTTTCGGCTGCACCGTTAAGGGTGCGCGACGATCCCGGGCGGGTTTTGTCGAGTCTTCCCAACCTGGAGAGGCGGAGCGTCGTCGACCTGAACGACCAGCCGGCTTGGCCAACCATCCCGCATCAACGTGGCGCTTCGTCCAGAATTCTGGATCCACCTCGAGACGTTTCATGTGGGGGCAGGCCTCGCCGAAATTCTGGGCGGTCATGCTCGGACAGGTGTTGCAGAGCGAATTGCACTTGCGCCAATTCTGGAGATGCTCGGGAGACCGAGATTCCCAACAACGGACGCAGCGCGAACCCGCCGCGGTGCCCAGGAAGGGGCAGATGACGCGAAGCTCATTTTCAGCGAGATCCACATAGAATGGATTCCCGGACGGAGCTCGCGCGCCGCAAGGTGGTTGTTGTCCTGAAGTTTTGCCCCCAGGAGGGCGAGAGTTGTTGGCACTCCGGCCACGATAGCGATTGCTGCCAGCCTGTGGGCAAAAGAATTAGCGCAAATCATCCAGGAGGGTGATAAGCTCATTAGCCGCGCCCCTAAGTGCATCACAGGGCGCGGCGTTGAGTTGGGACATACATACCATCGTTGCAGAGTGTGTGTCGGTGGAGACGGAGTAATGAGGACGGAGCCAAAACAAAATTTAGAGGCCCTTCGTGGGCTTAGTCACCCGGCAGAACCCTCCTCCGTCTCCGAAGCGACGCGTCGACGTGGGCGGGACGGAGTATGTTGGTCGGTGACACGTCTGGTTGCGTAGGTGACCACGTGGTGGGCTGGTGGGACTGTTGTGGTGAAGCCAAAGCGGCTTTCAAGTGTCCCTGCGGAACTAATAGTTAAAGCCCAACAAGATGTACGAATTCTCTCTAGCATACGCGAATTCATGTAGGCAGCCATAAGGAACACAAAAGACGAGAGCAAGATGTGGTGACAAGGGATTCAAGACTTCAGAGGACCTGGTGAGTTGGCGCTTCTGGGTGTTACTGTTTTGCCTTCAAATTATGTCCATAACTTACCTCAACCTTGTGGAAAGGCATCAAGGGTGGAAGCAATGCGCGTATAGTAAGAAATACGAGGGAGATAAAGTAAATCCTCTCATAAAACAACGAAATATGGTTTGCTGGGAATTAGTGATCAGGTATTCTGAATTGTTTTGAATTCACATGTTTTTCTTTAGAGTCTACATCAACTCATTAGGCTTTGATCCGATCCAAACATGAGCTCCCAGTAATGTGGGAAATACCTGTTCCATCAAACCTGCACCAAAGTCTGCTATACAATACACCTTTCAAGGTAGATGTTCCCGCTCCACCGGCATTCCATTACACGAATGGCACACCCACCACATCGCTCACTTAGGCCTCCGGATTGTCTTTAGCGCTATTAGCCGTCTCCTCGACATACTCTGCGCCATCGAAGAATGGGATGTTTTCCTCCTCATCCTCATTGATATTTTCCCCTCCCTCGTCGCCGGCAGAGAGCCGCTGCTCCTCAGCATCATAGAAATCATCATCTTCGTCTTCGTCTTCTTCATCTTCCGCCTCTGATCCCGTGTCATCGCTGCCGATCAAGCCATTCTTGTTGCGGGTCTTAGCAGGCTCGACTGGTCCAGTATCGCCATCCACGGCAGAAGATAGGAAGAAGGGATGCTCCTTAGATAACGGCTTTCCGGTAGTAACAAATCCCATTGGAGTGTGCTCGAAGTCCTGACCCTTGCGTCGAACAGCAAGCCAATCATGAAGAAATGTGAGGGGCTTCTTGGCAAAGGCTTGATGGTCCACGATCTGGAACTCCTCGTCTGAAGCCGTGCCCGTCTTGACGCCTAGATACCCGAGCATCTCGAAGTACTCATCCCACTCGAAGTACAGTCGGCCTGCAAAGATGCCGAGTTGAATCTTCACCCAGGTCGGGATAATGAAGTTGTCAGGGAGTGGAGGTGTTGCATAATAATCCAGGCTATTGAAATGCAGCATGCGACGGGTGGCTGGTGCCGCATAGACAATCAAGTGTGTATAACCTTTCGCAGTTTCAGGGTTCATTCGTAGAACGGGAATGAGCAGGTTTGCTTCCTCTGGGCTGACAATGAGAGCAGATGCGCTCGAACAGCTCCAAAGAATCCATTGGCATGGTCGAAGGAAATTGTCGTTTGGCTCAGTGAGCTTGACGGTCTTGCAGAACTGCGTGGAAACAAAAAGTCCAGATGCCACTGAAGAGGCTGTAAGATTAGCACCATGCTTCCTCCCTAACCCGGTTTGTTGGAGTGCGCAGAAGACCGGCTGAAAAGCGTCACTGCCAGCGGGTAACCTTCCCGTGACGGCGAAAGCTTCAATGTCTTTGTGAAGTCGAGGGAATTTGTGCGCTGTAAAATGTACGGGTGGTTGAGTCTCTCGGACACTCTCAACCTCGAATTCTACCTCCCTCTCTTGTTCCACCTCCTCTAATGCGGATGAGTGAACTGCAATACCTCGGTCTTGGAAGTTCTTTCGTCGAACTAGAAGATCTGATACATATCCATGGAGAGCTGGGGCGAAGTTCGCAGACTTGCACTGAGCTCCGCTCTGCAAAAGCTTGGGCTCGTAGAGCTGCTTCAGCGATTGTAATTCTTTAGATCGCATGATCGAGAGGTAGTCCGTCCGCTGATGTCCTTGGGTAAGAAAATTCGGATGACGAAGTCCCGCTTCGATACGTTGAAGATAGCTGATTCCTTGGTTGAAATACAGAGGCTCAAGCTGTTCAATGCCATTGCAAGTTTGTTCGAGTAACCAGTGAAGAACATCCGAAGAGTCAGGCTCATAATCGTCGCGTTTCCCGCGCAAGTCCAGAATACTCTGGTGGACCTCAAGGGGCGAAAAGAATGTTACTGACTGCGTTTGACCCAGTAAACGCAATCGCATGGCTGCCTGCACCAATGCGTCTTTCGTCAGGTGCGGGCCTAGGGTCAGGGCCGCTTTAGCTTGAGGAGGCAGTTTGAGATCGGTACCTCTGCAATGGCTTTCATCCAAGTAAACAAGACAGCCCTCGAGATCCTCGGCGAATGGTGATGCAAGTAACGGGACCGAGACACCTTTTCGGTACAGAACCCAGGCTTGATGGTCAGCGTTAAAGAAAACCGCTGCCGCAGCGTCCGTGTCCGTCTTTAACCAAGCCCTCGCGAAGCTCAGATTGTCGTGTTCTAAGATTTGTGCGCCTGCATCTATCAGGACTCTTATCCTCTCTGAATGATCAACTATCTTCTCTTGATGATCACCACCACGTGCGCTGACGTTGAATATCTTCCCAAGGGGATTCAAAAGCCTGAGGAGCAAACCCTCTTCACTAAGACGGCACCTCTCGGAGTCAACCGCCAAAATGTATCGGCGATTCCGGCTCTCGAGGAGATAGGAAAGAACTTCGGCATTTGTATGCGATAGGTTTGGAAGGTCATGCTGCTTGATCGTCATTGGTAGCTGATGTCGAGTATCGTTGGTCCCTGAAAAGCCCGTGGTCCGGCAATTGGAGTCTCCTGTTGGGTTGAAAAGAACAAGGTCCCATCCTGACGCCTGTAATTTTGTCTATTCAAGGTTTAGCGCCATCGGGACCTTCTTTCTGATACCCTGTTCCCCATTAATACGTACCTCAAATTGCTTTGCATGTTTTGGAAAGACAAAGCTGTTCATGAAGAAATCAAGCAGATATGGATTGTATCGTATGTGCGAATGAAGTTCCCTGAGTTGAGAACTGTCCTCTACGTTGATGGCGTTGTAATAGCGTAAGGCATGAGGTAGATTCACTGAAGCCCACTTTTCAAACTCGATGCTGGGCTCGTCAGACTTCAATAACTGTTGAAACGCCTGCTTGAATTGAACGAGGTCTAGTCCTTGGTAGTAGAATGATAGACACGTCAAGATGATGGCAACATCCGGATGGCCCCACTCGGCTGTTGGAGAAGGGACTCCTTTAGCCAAAAAAGGCACGGCAATAGGACAGCGTGTTGGGTGAAGGCCATACTGCACATTCCATCGTTTCTTCATGGCCGAAAGCATGATGCGATGAACGAATAGCCCGCGGAGCAGATACATGACTTTCATCAAGTGCAATTTGCCATGAAATATTAGGTTAATGCGCCTGACCACGTCTGCACCAACGGTGGGTGACGAAATGAAGTGTTTGATATCCGCTCGGTGCGAGTCTGGGTACTCAGCGCAAGTTATGACCGTTGTCTGACCCTTGCAGATGGCTTCGAGGATGCTGGATACCAGATAATCCTCGACGTCTTTGCGAAGGAAATAAACCAGAGGATACCCACCCCCGTCGCGTTCAACAACTTCGATACTTCGGGGGAAATTTTCGACGAGATGTGGCAGGTGGGACCTGATGAGACGAAGAACTGCTTGTACTGTTTGCCATCGCAGAGGATGCCCATCGACCGACATCTGAGTGCCTGAAGGGTATATCAGTTGCGTCCTGATCGCAAGAGACACATCACATTCATCCAGAACATCTCTAGCGTACTTCTCTAGCCATGCTTGTGCTTTGATCATCAGGGTGGCTTCCTCGACGCGACGGTCGACTAATCGCTGTAGCCCGCTGAGTTTGAAAGACAGAAGACACTCAGGCAGCGCCAGCATGATTCCTTTGCACTTTTTGAGATACCCGTGAAGCTGAGTGTAGGTACGGATGTTTTCCTGGCTTGTGGATGTCTTTCGTGAGAAAGAAATGTGCATGACTTCGCGATTTAGGAGGCCTCCTAATTTGGTTTGCAGGACTTGCGCTGATTGCAGGAGCAGCGCTCGAGGCACCACGATTCGAGCCAAGTGCCTCCCATCTGCAAGCACGGTAGCGACCATTGCTGAGTTTCGTTAGCAAATCCTCATTTGGTGAAAATTCGGTTTAAAAAACATACGCAAGATGCAAGAGGTTTTCCCTTTACCCATTAATAGCTGCACGACAGAGTTTTCTCCAGATTGGGGTGCTATCGTAGCGAGAGCAACTTCGACTTGCTCTGGACGAATCAAGATATCACTCTCTATTTCTAAGAGCAGCCAATCCACGCGCTCAAGCGGTGACCAGTTCTGATGACCAAAATTAGTCCTCTCGTCTAATGACTGTTGGTGTCTCCCCTTGAGTGTGGCATCCTCAATCCTGAGCAGGCGCTGGTATGATGTTACGGACAGCGCGAGGCCGACAAGCGCTTCTCTCGTGCCTTCGCCAAAGACAGCTCCGGACGTAGAGCGGAGCTCTGTGAGCAGGCTAACAGGAGTGACTTTCGGCCACAAACCGACACATTGTAGCCACGTAGCTCGGTCGTCGTCAGCCTGTAGTATATGCTCGATGCAGTCTAGGCAATTTTTGAATACCTGCGCCGCACCATAGATTTGGTTCTTGAGATCGTTTGGGTTGAATGGCTGAGGCTCAATGCTGGGCCGGGACATTTGGTCCAATAATGCTTTAATACTCTGGCCCAGCTCCATACCATACTTTCTATGCACGACAGAACATGAATTTTTGATATGGTCGACAATTGTGATGAGGTCTTTGATGTGTCGTGGCGGTGGACTATTCGGGGACCCGTTGGTAGTTTTCAGGCTGGCCATACCACGAGGATTGGCTGCTAGGACTTCAGGCAAATTCACATTTTTCTGCATAAGATCGGAAATCTGGGGTAGTTCTCCTCCTCGAATCCTTAGCGAGTAAAACTGAGGACGGGCTACAATTTGCGGAGGTCGTGTTACAGCACCACAGCCAGCGCCTTCTGATACGAGAGAGCCATGAAAAGCAGGGCTGTGTCGGTTGAGAACTAACTGGACTTTCTCAAGATAATTAGAGAATTTGAAGTTTTGCGCTAGCCGTTCCCATTCGGGCTGGATTAGCGTGAGAGCCTCTTCAATGTCCAGATGATCCCTGGAAATGGTGGGCGGGGCCTCAAACTTCAATTCTTCCTGGGGCCAGTGAGATAGAACAAATTCCGCAAGAGACATGCAGCTTTGTTCAGCGATTTTTTCATGTTGAATCCTTGACAGGGCAAGCTGGCCGCGTGGTAGATTGTTCCCATTTGTGACCGGGACAAAAGGAATCTTAGCTGCCTTCATACGACTCGCGAGGTCCTCGATCGTAGGGGCAATAGCTTTCCCAAAGCGTGTATACGAGGGACAGCTAGGAGGCTCTAAATTTTTCAAGTCGCTGAACATTGCAAAGCAGACCAAAACCTGAATGAGATCCATATTGGCATCTGAAGAGAACGCCATGGTGGCAAATAAGAAGAGCAGGCGATACTTGTCTGCGGTGCCCGATGACATCGCAGTGGAAGCAAGGGCACCCCATTCTAATCCCAAATCGATGGTAAGCAAATCAGTAATTTGCACTCGGCCGAATTGCCTGATATACCCCCCAATTACTGGAAATTCTTGAAGGAGAGCAGCAAGATCTGGTGTGTTGGCGGCCATTGACGGCCAGTTCAGGAGAACTTTGGTCACAATAGCGACGTTCTCGCGCCCATCGGTGTTTTTGCGACGGTCGCGGGATTGGTAGATGAGGTGTTCACCAGATTTGCAGCCGGGAAGTCGGTACGACGCTCGATACTCCAAATGAAGCTCCCCAGGATAAGAGTCTCGCGCAGGTTGGGCACCAGAAGCTGCCGCGAATAAAGCAAGACTCAATGACCGCTGCCGGATAAAATTAACAAGTGACCTGTATCTATCATCCTGCGCCATAGTTGACAGTTCATGTTGCCAAACGACGGTCTCCATGGATTTCAGGTTTTGCGGATAGTAGCCTCGACGTGGTGACAACCGATCGATCATTTCCAAAATATTCACGGCCTGGTTCTTGAGGGGCTCCCAAGGAAGACTTGAGCTCAATTTTAGGTAGTAGATGGCTTCTTCGGTGCCTGTCCTTCCAGTGAGAGGGTCAGGCAGGAAATGTGATGTGTAGGCGTGCAACATGGCCCTCAAGTAAAGCAAAGTGGGCTCGGCGGGACACTCCACTCTCCCAAGCACATCGTTGATGCCGAAACGTGCATAGAGACCTGGATTTGAAATATAAATCGCGACGTGTGATCCATCCGCATGAAACCGAGAATCTCCCATTGGCACGATAACGCTCCGTTGGCGCTCATTTCTTATGGACCGGAGCACGATCTTACTCCTTAAGCCATACCACGTTCCGCAGTCTTGAGCTTCCGTCTCTGCAATCTCAGCTCCAAGTTGATGAGACTCGAGTAGATTATTCCCGTTGACTTTGAAAGCTAGCTCGAGACGCTTCAACTCGACGGATAAAGGCTTCGTCTTTGGTTGGAATATAACAAGTTGACGAGGATATTCGAAGTAGTAGAAGTTTTGAGCTACTTGAAGAGCCAATTGGCTGTTAGGGTCTACGAGCCTCGACTTGCGCCTCATTGCGCTGCGCTTTGGTACGTGGATTTTCCAGTCTCCCGGCTTGGACTTCCAGAAGTTCTCCTGTCGTATTTCAAGAATACCTGTTTCCAGATTCAACCAATGGCGGCAATTATCAATGAGTGGTGACGGCAAATCGTACATTTCAAAACTCTGAAACACATTGGAATCGATGAGTTCAAGTATATGAACATTGTGGCCCCTCGGATTGGACGTCTCCTGTCTGGCTCGGACTACTACGTGGCCGTTTCGAAGTCCAAGATGAATTCGGTGCCCGTAAGGCATGACGCGAGCAACATAAAGGGCCATTCCAGGCATATAAGATGGTAGTACTCGGAGATTCTGTGTTCCAAAAAGTTCTTGGATGACTGGAACCTGTCGATATTCCGATGGGAGGAACCCATGCGGTTCTCCATTGACGAGAAAACTCCCGTAGACATAATTATACTGGACGTAATGTCGTCCCTCGCCTCGCGCTGAATTGAACTCGAGAATAATCCACCAGGGTGCGGCCAGCGAATCCACATTCACTGAAGGAGTCCAATGATAGGGTGGGGACCAAATGTGGGTAAGAGCATCTACGACAGCATTTTGCTGTGCCAGCAAAGCACTCCGAAGATGATCCCGATTCGCATGGGTGAAGGTCAAGTCCTGAAGCACTACATTTCGCAGGTTGAAAGGCAGAACGTTAAAATTACCCATAAGGTTGTCTTGCAGCGCAACTGATGCTGCAATAAAATACTGCAGGTCTCCGCTATCGAGCTCCGGCCCTAAACGTGGATACATTTGGAAAGTCCGCTTGCACAAAACAGGTGCCCAGATTGCGAAACTGGAACCAGCTTGTGACAATTCTTCGCTAGACGATTGTATTTTGCAATGCCAATCCCATGAGATTGCACGGATTTTACGCAGTAGCTCCATAGCATCAGATCGAATGTGAAAAGCAGTACAAACGTGCTTTGCCTTCAGGAGTATTGATATGAGGGTGTCCATCTGAACGGGTTCCCTCCAATTCCGACGTATGGCCTCGATGCGTAGTTTGATCTGTTCGAAGAGCTTCTGGCAGAAGGTTGGGTCCTTGAGAGCAGCATGTATATCTCTAGAGGGATCCTCTGTTGATGCTGGGCCGATCTGGAGAACTAAGCGGAAGACAATACCCCAAGTAGAATCGGTCGAAAAGTTCAGATTGGTGGATCCCAACTCACGAAGCAAGGATAGCCATCGGACATGAGTGCCATTCAGCACGCCCTGCCATGCCATGAACTCGTGTACGTTAAGATCTCCAGGACACTTTGTCTGACTAGCGAGAATCTTGTTCGAGGACGGCCACGTGTCGTGGGACGAATGAAGGCCTGCAAAAGGAGATCTGCGGGGTATTTTTATGGGAAAGTGGACCGAGAGCGAAGGCCGGTCGTCTCTCGAAGTCCATGTCCTGCTGCGGCAATCGTAATAGCTCAATTTCAAGCCGCAGGGTCGAATGATCTGCCGTAGGGTTACAGGAAATGTTGATATAGCATAATGACAGTCCAAATGGGACTTTGTGGAAGATCCTAGGGAGACCTTCATGTCGAGTGTGGTTGCGTGACGCCGCAGGCCAGAGTAGTTTCGGAGAAGTGGGACATCCTCCAAGGGGTCCTGCTTAGCGAACGCGAACGTAGAGAGAACAAGCCAAGTTGCGTCCCGATACGCTACAAATGCTTTTGGGCAGGCTAATTCGAAGACTGCAGCCTTTGCAGCGGGCTCGAAATTAGGCAAGGGATATTCGAATACTTTGATCTTCATCTGCTTTGCCTGCCATTTGAGAGTATGCTTGTGGCAGGGCTTGACATGCTCCTCGAGAAGTACACCGTCTGGGGCTGCGTAAGTTACATATACGCACGAGGATTCCGATATCTGCTGCATCAAATTCTCGTGATGGCTGCTCATTTCTTCCCATTCCGCTTCTTTTGCATCCCGATTCTTCTTGGCCTTCTCTTCAATCTTGCGCCGAAGGTCTTTGAGTCGGTACGAGTCTACAGATTCGTCGTAATAACGGACGGCGAAGGAGTCATTCGCGGGCTCATCAAAGATAGTTCTCGATCCAGAGCCCGCCCAGGCCCGGCAACGCTTTGAAAGGTATAATTGAACGCGATGTGCGCGCTGCATGTCTCCAAAGGACATTAGATGCAAGTCATCCACGATTGTTGATTCGAAGCCCGGATGATAGTAGCCCAAAAGCTTGTAGCATGCTACTGCATTGGCGTCCATGGCAATCCACAGCTCCAACATGTTCAGGAGCATTGTACTCTTGAGCTCCGGGTACTCATCGAATGCCGTTCCGGTTTTCTCCACATACGCTTCCAGCTGTGCAGCCATCGCGATACAGTGAGCCGCGCAGTCATCGGCGACGCCACTGCCTAAATCAAGCAAGCTGATTGCGGTTTCCTCATATTCTAAGAGCTGAATATGGGGCCGGGCTACGGCAGCAAAGGGCTTCTTTGCAAAGACAGTAGTGTCGTAGGTCCTGATGTGGTCGAGCGGGGATCCAGATATCGTCAAGGGGTTGGTGAGCCTCAACCATAGTATCTCGTCAAGTTTGAAGCCACTTAGAGGCAGCTTCAATGACAGTGATTCTGCGCCCGCATAGCGCCGCAACCGGTGGATGTAGCGTTGGCCTTTCTTCTTCTCTATTCCCCACTGATTTGTAAGTACAGTCTGTACCCACGACAAGGTTTTCGTGAAATCCCCCCGAAGCTGCGAGAAGACATCGCCAAAAGCGGTCTTAGCTGTGTTGGCAATATTCTGTCGATCCACTTCAAGCTTTGCAAGACGACTGCCAAGCTTTTGCGCGAGGATATAGGTGGCTTCAGATGTGAGGTGGTACAAAGAGGAACTCAGTAGCTTTGAGAGTGAGATGCACATGAGGGACTTGTAGTACATCCGCCCAATGTCGCCTCCCAGCATGTGGTACAGATGTCGTTGAATCGCAACGCGCAGTACGAGATAGAATGGGGATCTCCGCCACGGCTTTTCCGATTTATCCCAGCAGACAGTGTCCCGAACGCGCTTTCGTAGAATCGGGGGAAAGTAGGGTGTCCCGTTGCCCTCGAGGATGGTCATCAACAGACCGCTCATGATATCTGGATTGGTAGAGTCGCGAATTTCTGGCAAAGGAGCCTTGGCTTTGTATGTGACGGCTGAAAAATCTTTGATTGACTCCATGCTGGCCTGCTCAACGAATGTAGAGAGAGCTTCCTGAAAAGAGATGTTGCAGTACCGGTTATATGGGATCGACACCGCTTGGCCAGGAAAGTCCCATCGCAGTGCGCTCCTGCTTTCCAGCACATCCGAACATTTGGCTGCGGCTTCAAAGACTTCGAATACTGCATCGTCCTCCCCACCCTCACTAAGCAGATACAGACATTAGCCAGGTCATCATAGAAAGCGTCTCGGTGCGTACTTACGTGATTCTTCGGTAAATGAGAAGACCGGCATTCTGTTCGTTGATGTAGAGAATGAGAGCATCTTTCCTGCCAAGACGACCAAGTTCCCTAGAGAGTAGGGTTTTGTCAACCTTTCCTTCCACATTGAGTACTTTGCAGGTACTAAGGGCAAGTCGAACGGCATCCAAGGCCTGCTGATGAGGGAGCGGCACCAAAGGAACAAGCGCCTTCACGGCGTCAAGCAGGTGGTCCAGGAGCGCTGCATCGACCTTGTTTAGATTTGAATCCTCTTTACCGGGCGTTTGGCGGGGCAATACAACATGATGGTAAAGCGAGGTGAGGAAAGCGCCACGGGTCGTCGTGGCCATGGCGGGCAGTGGGAAAGCGATGCTGGAGCAAAATCACAAAGATAACATGCGCTCGGCGCAGATAGAGGAGAGAGCGAAGGTGTCGAGCGGTGGTGTGGGAAGGCGGGGTCGGCGACAACAGAAGGTGGGGGGCACAGCAGAAGACGGAAGGCGCTCTTGACCAAGCCTTGTTCCGACAGAAGGAAGGCAACAGCGACAGACGCGGACGCGTCGCGTTTGCACTCACCTTCACCTTCATCTTGAAAGCCACACTCAGGCTGCCATCCGAAGGCTCCATGCTCTGTGTGACGGGACTAGGTAACGTGGGGCAAGGTCTGTGACGTGTCCTTCACTCAGTCAACTGATTTGCATCAGGCTGAACGAAGTTTGGGTGCGGGCAACCGCTCGCAGTTCAGACGCTCTCCAACTACCTATCAATGTCAGTCTATGTTTAATTTGTATTCAGACACGTACCGTCATCTTATGGACTTGATTCTGGCTCCGGGGTCAAGTAGTACCACTCAAACAGAATTGTGAAGCGAGTAGTACCGTGGGGGCTTGGATGGAAGCTTGCGCATTATGCTGTGCCACTCGGCGCCTGTGGCTGTCGAATCACACTTCTTGCTGCTCTTGGAACATATGGTTGACATTCCTATTCAGTGTCTAATCCGTAATCGAACACGTACGGTGGTGTTGTTTCTGGGTACATGCGTCTTAGTCCGGGATCAGGTTATACAATTCAAACAGAATTGTGGAGCGAGTGGTGCCTGGTGGGCTGGACAGAGAGTCGCAGCTTACACCACGAGCATTGCCATTAGGCGATTGTGGATGTCGAAGCGCACTTCTGTTGGAACACACTGTTCGCATTCCCTGCTTTTTGGACGAGCCTTGAATTTGGTAGCGCCTTGCTCGCCATCGAACGGCCACTGACCCAAGACACCTGGCTAGGAGCGTCCCCCTTATCAGTTCAGGGTAGCAAATAAAAACAGGCTAGGAAAATGGAACAAGAACTCTTCTTCTTGTCTTAGGCGGAAAGAAGGCTGGAAGAACAAGAACATGTCTCTTGCTGTCTTTATTACTACAAGGACAGATGTTGAAATCGATTTCTTTTGACAAAATGAAATATTTTGATGCAGAAATGATTGCTTGACGGAGACAGCATTTGGGAAGACCGAAACCCCGCGGATACTGCTACTTTGGGAAGATTCGAGGAAGAGCAGGCTCGGAAGAGAGAAACACGACCGGATGGGCAGCGTGGACGTTCGATGTCTCAGCCCAAGCATCTTTAGTGCTTGGAGTGAGACATGTTCTCTTGGGGAAGGGACATGGAATACCGAGGTACCAGAATATACTGGAGAACGCGCTGACGAGCCGGCAGAGATATGGAATGACCGAACACCAGGAGATTGAAATGATAAGAAGTGTCGCCCCGACTCTCCATTGGTGCCGACTCGAGAAAGAAGAGTGAAAAGTATGGGCATTTGGACAAATTTTTGTTTCGACCTCCGCATACTCTTCGGTATCATATAAGACGACCAGCAGCAGGGCCGATTGGATCCCGGCAGCACAACGCCGTTTCCTGCATGCATGCTGCCATACTTCGATACGTCGTTACCCGTGGTCGACGCTTGTCCCGGCGCTCGCTCTCCAGAACGCGTCTGGTTTGCATAGCGATTGCACATCGATCACCATGCTGGTTCCCATGAAGCGCTCCATTATCTTACATCCACTCGCCGCCATACTATCCCCTGTTATTCCCTCACGCCGCTTTCATTGTCGACGACCAAGGTATCGCGCGCTTCGTGGATCGAATTGGAGTCGGCGGCGGCCATCTACACGGGTCCCAACAGTCAGTCGGTGAATACACTCTGCTATCATGTGAGTTGAAGACAGCCGCTCATCGGATTCCTACCTGCACACGCTGAATGTGGCGGAGAGGAGGTTGGATTTAGCCGACCACAGCCGAGGCAATCTCATAAGCAGCCGTCCGCTGATTCGCCAGCCCTGCACCATTTTCCTTCTCCACCGCCTCAATGCTGCAGCCCAAAGGAACACCTGATCCGCGCTCGAATCCTCCTGGGAATCTGCACGCATTCCATGCCGCAGTGGTGTGAGGGGCGCCGAACCTCGGGCGGATCGCCCTTTTCGAGCAATGCGCACGGCTCTCGGCACACCTCCCGTCGACATGGCCTGCGATGATGAACGCGGAAAGGCGCCGCCTTAGAGGCACCCTTATCGATGGCGCCGACGAAGCTTTTCTCGCTCGATCGCGGTCTCTGGTGTGCTGAGCCTCGTTCCCTTCTCCTCACCTCACAGTATGCATCTGGACGACAAGGAAACCGGGCCTCGATCGTCCGCAGGGGAGAAGCGGTCTCTGGAGATTGACGACGAGGATGGAGCCTCCATCTCGACCACCTCGACCGAGTCGCTGGAATCCGCCGAAGAAGCACTCTCCATCCACCAATCCCTGAGCCGGAATGCGGGCCTCGAGGAATCCGATAAGCTGGCGCACATCACCAGTGTGGCTACCAACGTGACAACGGACCCGCAGTTCGAGGTCGACTTTGACGAAGACGACGACAACCCGCAGGATTGGAGAATGGCCAAAAAGGGCATGGTCCTGGGCTTCATGTCGTTTTCGACCCTCGTCGTAGTCATGTACTCGACCAGCTACACGTCTGGCATCCCTGGAATGATGGAGACCTTTGGGATCAAGTCAAAAACACTGGTGGTTCTCGGCATCACCACCTATCTGGCCGGCCTGGCTCTCGGGTCGATTGTCCTGGCGCCGCTGAGTGAAATGTACGGCCGACGCCCCGTCTATCTCATCGCCGTCGCCATGTTTGTGATATTAATCATTCCGTGTGCCCTCGCGCAAAATCTCGAGGGCATCCTGATCACGCGCTTTTTTGGTGCGATTGCCGGGTCCGCAATGATTTCCAACGCCCCGGGGACTGTCAGTGATATTGTGAGCGACGAGTACCGGGCACTGGCATTTTCAATCTGGAGTCTTGGGCCAATGAACGGACCAGTTGTTGGGTAAGCCACCATGACACTTTGTTTGATATATCTGACGTTTCCAGCCCTCTTGTCGGCGGGTTCGTCTTCCAGTACATGGGCTGGCGCTGGACCAACTGGGTTGTCATGATTGGCGCGGCCGTCTCCTTTTTCATGGTACTCATCGTAAAGGAAACATATGCGCCAGCTATCCTCCGAGCGAAGGCGGCCAAGAAACGAGCAGAAACGGGAGACGATCGATGGCACTCTCGATACGACGACAAGAAGAAATTCTGGCCTCTCCTTCGAGAGAATCTCGTGCGCCCGCTCTCCATGAGCGTCAAGGAGCCTATATGGTAAGTTCAACGTGTCGTGGTAGATGCTGATGCTGACTCTCACAGTATATTCTGGAACGTCTATATTGCGCTAGTGTACGGTGTCATGTATCTGTGCTTTGTTTCGTATCCAATCGTATTCTCCGAGCTCCGAGGTTGGAGTCCCGGCATGACGGGTCTTGCTTATGTCGGGATTGGCGTGGGAGGCATCATCACCATCTCGTCCGAGCCGCTGATTCGGAAAATGATCAATGCCCACAAACCGGATCCCGCGACCGGAAAACCACCGCCAGAGAGCATGATTAGTATTGTCTGCATTGCGGCCATAGCAGTCCCAGTTGGAGAGTTGATCTTTGCCTGGACATGCACGCCCAACGTTCACTGGATTGCCCCACTCCTCGCAGGGGTTCCTTTCGGCGCCGGGAATTGCGCCGTCTTCATCTACGCCTCCAACTACCTCGTCCATTCCTACGGCATCTACGCTGCGTCCGCCCTCGCCGGGAATGCAGTCCTACGAAGCGCAATGGGTGGCGCTCTTCCCCTCGCCGGTCCAAAGATGTACGCCACGCTGGGTCCACACTGGTCGGGAACGATGCTCGGCCTGCTCGAATTCGCCATGGTTCCAATTCCTTTCGTGTTCTATCGATACGGCCACAAGATTCGAGAAAAGTCTGCTCTCATTCGACGCATGCGCGAAGATAGGGAGAAGTTGGAGTACAAGAAGCAAAGGTCCAATGAAAGGCAAGAGCGATCGAAGATGCGGGGACCGGTCGTTCGCTCAGAGGAGGTGCGAGGGAAAGAAAAGGAGGATTTTGAGGTCTGAAATTCGATGGCTTGGGTGGAGATTTGGAAACAACAGCGACTTTTGGTGGCGTACATTTCAGTTGGACATACGGGCGTCTAAAAGAAAGACATGTCGCGAGGCTATTAATAGAAAACTTAGTAATTGGACTTGAGCATAAATTTTTTGCCTATTATCAGATTGTTGCGCTAAATTCCACTTCAGAACAGCCCTTCTAGCCTTCCACCGACAACGCGGATAAGCAGCGTTCAGGATCTAGACTTCCTACCTCTGTGACCAGCCACTCGCCACGATCATCTCACAGACTTTGACCGTCTTTCAACACGAATCCACATATCCTCCCAAAACCCAACCCCTCCCTTGACCACAAAACGACCCGGCGTTTCTTTATTCACAATCTCGGACCTAAACGTTCTGAAGAACTGCAACGGCGCCTTGTACAACTCCATTAATGCGATATCTTTTCCAAGACAGACTCTCGCGCCATAACCAAACGCCATGTTCAGTCTATTGTACTCTTTCGTCTTCTCTTCGCTTTCCAGCCAGCGCTCAGGACGAAAGGACAGCACATCCGGACCGTAGACGTTCGAGTCGCGATGTATCAGCCACGGATTGCAAGTGATTTCAGTACCGGGTGGTGCGAATTTTCCATGCAGATCCATACCCGCGGGACCGACTACACGGGGGAAGATGTTCGGCGCAGAAGGACATAACCTAACAGGTCAGCAAACGTCGAAATCGCCGGGAAGGTTCTACACACCTCATACTCTCCCTCACACACGCAACATAATACGGACAATGCGCCAACACCTCATCATACAACGGCATCTTACTCAGCCTCCCCTTCCTCGTCTGCTCATCAATCTCGTTCATCAACTTCTCATACACACCCTTGTCCGACATGATATACGCCATCATCGCCTGAAACGCCGTCCCCGTCGTATCTGCGCCCGCCAACAATACCAGCAAAATCTCCGCTTTGATATAATCCATCTCCAGCGGCTCTCCCTCTTCCGTCCGCGCATCCAAGAAAGTCTGGAGCAAATCTACTCGGCCTTTCTTGCCCTTTGCTAAATCCTGCTGTCGCTGGAGAATCAGTTTGTCGCGGAAGCGCATCAGCATGCCTATTCCGGAATCGTCTTCTGGCTTTGCGACGAGGTACTGTTCGCCGATCCAGGTTGACTTTATCCAGTGCGTGAAAGGCCAGAGACGCGCCATGAGACCGAAGGGAAGGAGCCCGTCGTGAAAGCCTTGGATTAGGCCGCCGACGTCGCTGCCCGAGGAGACGAAGCCGAAGGGGGCGCCGAAACCGATTTCGGAGATGATGTCGTAGGCCATGTATACCGCCTTAAAACCCCCCATACATCAGTATAATCGTCCACATAGTATGGGAACAGGGAATGGGGACTCACCCAAGGCGCAAAATCAAATTTCTCTCCATTCCCAAACAATTCCCCGATTCTAGATAACCAATCTTCGATTCTATGATCCACCAATGGCTCCATCTTCTTAATATTCGAAAACGCATACGGCCCCGCAGCAATTTTCCTGAAATGCGCATGGTGCTTATGATCCTGCATATTGAACAAACTCTCCGTTTTCCCGAAACTGCCCGTGATGTAATGGTTACTCTTATTACTGTGTCGATTATACACTTCCGGCAACTTCGTCGCGTCGGAGACGAGGAGAAGCGTTGGCGTGATGCGGAGAACAGGGCCGTATTTCTTGTGGAGGGAGAGTTCGAGCTCGCATTCGTCGGCGCGGACGTTGTGGTAGGCGATCCATAGACGAGTTACGGAGGCCCAGAAGGGGCCGGGGAAGCGTCGGAGGGGGTGGAAGAAGCGGTAGTAGATTATTTGGTAGGCGATGCAGAAGAGAAGGTGGGAGAGGAGGGTGAGGAGGATGAGGAGGATGTTGAAGGGGGTGAGGAGGGAGAGGATGCGCGGGGGGCTGGGGTCTTGGGTGGTGGACATTGCGAGGTGGATAGATAGTACGAGATAGGCTGGTGTGCTAATTGAAGTGGAGGCTATGATATAGTATAGCTATGACGGTTCCTGGATCTCGGAAAACAGAAGCCAGGGCTAGTCACATGGCAATGCCGTTCGACCTCAAATGGCCACTCCATGCCCAATTCGTCTTGATTGACGACTTCATCGCGGGGTTCGTAGTCCCATGTTGGGGACACTGTGGGGTAATGGCTCGTATGGGGTCTAGACGAATAGGAAAAGGTTTGCCAGAGTTGGAGCTAGATCGAATCGAGCTGGCTCCCGTCGATCGACATTGATGGTGTGCGTCAATGGGCGTCCATCTCAAGCTCCATAGGCTGGGTGAAAAAAGATAAAGAAGCAATTCCCAGGCTCTCGGGAAGTAGGTTGTCGGCATTCGCTCATCTTCGCAAGGCGGTGCACTAAGCTGACCCTTGCTGTTGCGTCTTTCGGTGCCTGGAAGTTGAATGTCGGTTGCTGGGTTTACATTAAAGGTAGTCAGATTGCAAAAGAGGGGCAAGATGGCCAGAGTCAGTGTGGTTGAAGGAGAGTCGTGAGGCCGAGGGTACAGGCTGCATGTGTCACGGCGACGTGGCATTCTCTATGTGAACGATGGACAGCACGACGCTCAGAGGTCGAATTGCTACGTACTCCTGCCGTGTTGGTGCTCGGACCAGTGCAAGACGTTGAGATAGAGAGCGGAAAGCTCTACTCTCTCTATAAGCTTATATACATCGCTAGCAGGCCTGTGCGCAAGCTAGTCCTGGTTTAGGTTCGATCGTCGAGTCAACACGCTGTGCCCCTGCGTAGGCTCAGGGGCCAGGCTCGTACTCAGCCGTTGCCTACTCGGCCTGTGCACGACTTCGCTTTTTTCAAAAAGGCCTCGCTACGCTCAGCCCCCTGGGCTCAACGATAATCGTAGCTTAACGATAATATATTATTAAAATCCTTTAAATATCTATATAGAATACTATTTAATATGGCTTAAGGATTAGTGAGGTTAATTACTTAATTGCTAGTGTATAGATCTAGATTAGAGTTAAATTCTCTGTTAGTGTTACAGCTAGAGGAGCTCTCTAAGTGTTAAGTCCTCTTATTCTTAGATAGTCGTAGTGGTCGAAGACCTTTAGATAGTCCAAGGGGTGGATTAATAAGAGTGCTTGGGTTAGTTCTTAGGCAAAGATAGTTAAGGGACAAATGACAACAGGTGTTACTATAAAGTATAGAATAGACTATCTGTTACGAGCAATAGTTTAGAGTAACTAATATATTATTATTATTAGATCTATTTACTATCTAATGTAAGCTATGTTTAGCTTATGTAGACTATTGCCTAGAGATAAAACTCCTAAAGAGCAAAGAAAACCTTTATGTTCTATAGTTATGTTCCCCCTACGCCTAGGCATTAAGAGTACTACGTTTATCTGTTATAGTCGTCTGCTAGTGCTGTTATACTTGCCCTTAGTAAGGGGCTATAGAGGAAAAAAGGGGGGGAGAGAAGGTAGAAGAGAGAGGAGAAAGCAGGAGGAGAAAGTAGGGGGATAGTAGAGTAGGGTAGAGCATATGTACTAGGTAGCGGGGTGGGGTCTAGTAGAGAGGCTCTATGTTATAGCTAACTTAACAGTCCTTAGGCCTCTTAGTATTTAGCGTAGTTCTCTTAGCTAATTTCCTAAGCTACTCTAAACTACTCTAGGACGTGTTGCTTAAGTATCTATATAGCTATAGCCTTTGCTTAGCCTAGTTCGCTAAGGACTTCCTTTAGTCTTTTAGTTTATAGGCGTAGTAGCAGCGTCCTTCTGTTATGTCTTCTATAGTAGAAGATTACGTGCTCTACTATTTATTCTTGCTATCTACATAGGCATTCCTTTATAATTCCTAGGACCTAGCGTTAGGCAAGCTATTAGTTAAGTCTAATTGCTTCTATATAGAGCAGGAAGAGTGCTATAGCTTGCGTTTTAATAAGGCTATTATATAGTTGCTAGAGTTATTTTTCCTATAGCTTATTCTAGGTTGTTGCCCTCTGCTCTTTCTTGCCTTAGTGCTAGATTTGTTTCTACTTAAGGTCTTGTCCCTGTTTAAGCGTTATGTTATGCCCTGCTTGCTGCTATAGTCTTAGGGTTCGCTATGTGCATGTCATGTTGCTTTTAATTTGCTGTTGTTTAGCCTAGTATGCCTGCCACTTACGTGTTTAGGTTATTAGGTTGTTTGCTTTAGTTTTAGCTACCTTGCTCTAGGTTATAGGTTATTAGCTAGCTATAGGTCTTCTCCTTTGTTATAGCAAGTTCTATACTTTTTAAACTGTTTATTAACGTGTTTTATCACTAAGCGGGACACATTACTAAGCGGGACAGTTTCTGCTAAGAACACTAACTACCTTATCCTCGCAAGATGTCTTAACAACAAAACACGTTACTATCTAACTAAGAAGGCAGAATTAATCTTGCCCTCTAGGCCTACTATAATAGCTAGTTTACAAGCCTCTAACGCGCTGCTAACGCGTTTAATATCCTAAACTTAACGCTTACCTACTAATTTAAGGGAAGAACCTATTAACTAGTTACACCCCCTAACGGCTAGAAGCTTACCCTTACTAAAGAGAAGACAGTTGTCTAATACATCCTTAACCTTAACGCACGAGGTTTTGCGCCCCTAAAGGCTAAGGTTAGAGATATAGCAAATAAGATACTAGCTAAGCAGGGTGTAGAGCTAGTAGGCAAGTGCTAGGTAGATAGGTTCGTAGCGCGTGAGGAAAGGCTTAAGATAGCGTTTAATTACGTAAAGGACATCTAGAGAATTAAGCAAGAGAATCCTAAGATAATAGGCGCGTGGTTTAAGCTTATAGAAGAGACAATAGCTAAGTATAGTGTCTATAACAATAATATACATAACTTTAACAAGACTAGCTTCTAAATAGGCGTTATTAGCTCTATAAAAGTTGTTACAGGCTTAGAGAAGCACGCAAGGCCTAATCTTATCTAGCTAGGTAATTAGGAGTAGGTAACTGTTATCTAGAGTATCTGCGCTGTAGGGTACGTAATCCCGCCCTTTATTATTTATAAAGGACGCGTCTATATCTTAGCGTAGTATAAGGAGGCTAATATCCTTTATAATTAGAAGCTCTTAGTCTCTAAGAACAGATAGACAAACAACGAGCTTAGAGTTACGTAGTTAAAGCACTTTAACGCGTATATAAGAACGCGTTAGGTAGGGGTATATTAGCTGCTTATCTTAGACAGTTATAAGAGCTATTAATCTTAGGATTTTAAGGACTACTGCCTAGAACATAAGATCCTTACGCTCTACATGCCTGCCTACTTATTACATATCCTCTAGCCTTTAGATATAGTCTGTTTTTTGCTATTAAAGTTAAAGTACTCTTAACATATCTAAGACTTAGCATGCTAACGCGTCTACTATATTAATAAAGAAGGCTTCCTGCTAGCGTTTAAACTTACGTTTTTTAACGTGTTTTAGAAAGAGAACTGTTAGAAGGCCTTTAAGGCATTAGGGCTTATTTTTCTTAACCTAGCAGAAGTTATAGATTAACTTAATGTATAATTACGCACCCTACTAGAACCCCTCTCTTCTACTAACCTATAGCAGTTAAAGACCCTAAGTAATACACATAAATTTAGCTCTTAGTTAAGGCTAGTACTTATATCTGTGATAACAAGCTCTGTCTCTACTGTCGTAGGCACTGCAAGAGGCACAAGTGATAGAGTAGGTTGGCTGTATTTCAAGCTACACTAAGATAGAGAGAAAAGAGAGGTACAGGGCTAGCTCTGCCTCTGAGTTCGTGGGCTTCGCCAAGGCGCTAGGCCCGTGGCCTTAGCGCACGGCCATGTGACTGGTAGTTGGCGACGCCTGTTAGCTAGCGTACAGCGCCGTCACATCACCCCCCTCTAAGACAGGCTCGTCCCTAAGTCTAAGCTTCTCCCTACTTGCGCTGTCTTGCTAGCCTCTTTGCTAGTAGGGCTCGCAGTATAGGCTGGTTATCTGCCTTAGTAGCCTCAAGCTCTTTGCCCTTTTAGTAAGCCTATAGCTAGGCGTCTAGCCGCACTAGTGGCCCTAGCTTAGTAGGGTATGCCTTATGGAAGTCCTTTACCTTATAGGGTGCCCCCATGAAGCCTCTAGCGTTGTACTAGGTAGGGTTAGGGTCGCAACCTGTCTAGGAGGCTTAGTATTGCAGACGTCTATGGTAGAGGCAGCTGTCTAGGATGTCTTAAACCTGCTACTCTAGGCGGCCGCTAACCTTAATTAGCTCCTCTTTTAGCTTAATTTAGCCTAGCAGTGCTATAGGGACTGCTTTCTGTAGGCAACCTGCATAGAACACGTCGTGCATGCGTATGTAGGCTAGCAGCTTAAGCTGGTATGAGTGGCCTCGCATGGCAACAATTAGGTAGGGCCTATATATCTGCTAGTTGAGTTTCTAGCTAGGGCAACCTGTACTAAAGCCTTTGGGAGTAATGTAGACCTTGTCGCCTATAGCAAAGTCAGGCTCGCGCCTCTGCTTGTTGGCCTAGATAGCCTGGCGCTTCTAGGCTCTAGCAATACCCTCCTGAGCGATCTGGGTTGCTATCTGGACTGCCTTGTGTTAGATCCTAGCAAACTCCTGCGCTTCTTCCCGTGACAGCCGCTCTAGAGCAGTAGCTAAGCGCCTAGTATAGGCCTCCTAGTCCTAGTAATGCGTAGGCTAATAGCTAAACTTAACCTTAAACAGCAATAGGCTAGTTGTTTTATATAGCAGGGTAGCTTATGCCTAGTCTATACATAGCAGCAGGTCTAACTAGTTGTCCTAGAAGTAGTTAACGAAAGGACGTAGCCGCTAGTTAATGTACTAGTTAAGCACTTCTATATTCCTATTTGTTAGAGAATAGTAGGGCGTTAAGAGCTTCTGCTTTACGCTAGTGAGCTAGCAGAGCTCGTCTATAAACGCTAAGATAAATTATAGGCTATAGTTAGAGACAATAGATTAAGGCGTACTATATATACGCTAAATGTGCCTGTAGTATAGATCTATAGCTTTACGTATAGTAATAGTCTTATAGCAAGGTAGCAAGAAGCAGCGCTTGCTAAGGCAATCTACTACTATAAATGCGTTATTATAGCCTTTCTTGTCCTTAGGGAACAATTTAAAATCTATAGAGATGTCTTGCTAAGCCTGCCTAGGTATAGGGAGCGATTTAAGCAGGCCTAGCGTCTTGTCCTATAGTATATGCTCTATCTACAAGCCTTGCAGGCGCTTACGTAAGTTTTAACGTCTTGTCTTAGGCTAGGCAGTAGTACTGCTCACGTAGCAGCTTTACTGTCTTTCTAGCCCCTAGATACGCTATAAGCTGAGTTGCATAGACTACGTAGACGAGGTAGGTGCGCAGGAACTATACTAGAGAGACTATAAGCTTCCCTTCCTATGTTAGGAGCAGGCCTTTAGCAGAGAGCCTCTACCTTAAGCTAGGGTCCTTGGCCTTCTCGCGCAGCAGCTGTAGGCTCTTGTGGTTCTAATTAGCGCTTAGGATTTAATTAATTAGCTTGTAGGGCTAGTCTAGCAGTGGCGGTTCTATTAGGTTCTTATTAGCTAGTAGTAGAGCAGTCCGTAGGGCCTAGGAAGCTTAGGTGATAAGGCTAAGGTTAATCTAGTCTGCAGCTAGGAAAGCGCGCGTACGCGCAGCTTTGTCCTTGTCTTTTTAAGTCTTTAGCTCCTCCTGCTTTTAAGAGAGCGCATTAGCTACTACATTAGCTGCTCCTAGCTAGTAGGTAAGCGTGAGGTTGTAGTTAGCTACTAGCATAGCCTATTACATCTAGCAAGGTATAAGCTCGCGCTTAACTAAGAAGTACTTAAGAGCTTAATAGTCTATAATAGCAGTAAAAGGCTCTTCTTGCTACAGGCCTATTAGCTAAGCGCGCTACTCCTATAGGCCCTAGATAACTATAAGCATTTCTTTATTATATATGTTATAGTTTATCTATAGCAGGCTTATTGTCCTAGAGTAGAACGCTACTAGGCGCTAGAGGCTATCGTCCTATAGCTAAGACAGTACTCCTATAGTGACCCTATTGCTAGCGTTAGTCTCTATACGCGTCCTATGGTCTAGCAAATAGTGCGTAAGGACACTGTTAGACAGCATAAGGTCCTTAGCGCGCTAGAACGCTACTAGCTTAGGATCTCTAAAAGAGTGCCATGCGCTGCGCTTAAGGAGCCTAGTAAGTGGCTATATAATATAGCTATAGTCCCTAAGGAAGGCGTAGTAGAAGTTGTAGAAGCCTAGGAATAACTATAGGCTCTTAATAGACGTTAGTACTAGCTAGTCCTAAACTATAGCTACCTTAGCTAGGTCCTTGCGTATGCCTTCTATGCTAATAATAAGGCCTAGGAACTTCGTCTCTATGACTACAAATTCGCTCTTCTTAAGGTCCACCTGCAGGCCTGCATCTAGCAGCTAACGTAGCACCTTAGCGACATGCGCCTCGTGCTATAGGGGTCGTTAGAGTAGATTAGGATATCGTTAAGGTACGTAGTGCACGTGTCGTTAAGCAGGCTATGTAGTACCCTATTAATATAGCGTTAAAAGGTTATAGGGCTGTTATAGAGTCTAAAAGGCAGCACGTAGTACTTATAGTTGCTATAGCGCGTCTAAAAGGTTGTTAGATCCTTAATCTCTTTTGTTAACTAAATATAATAGAAGGCCTAGCGTACGTTAAGCTTTATAAAGACTTTAGCTATAGCTAGCTATGTAAGCGTTTTATAGATTAGCAGTATAGAGTACGCGTCTTTCTTTATAATTACATTAAGCTTATAGTAGTCTACGTAGAACCTCTACCCCCCTCTAGGCTTCTTTATAAACAGCACTAGTAACGCGTAGCTAGCGCTGCTATGCGTGATAACGCCACGCTAGAGGTAGTTGTCTAAGTATTCCTTAACTAGCCTAAGCTGCTTAAGCGACATGCTATATAGCGGGCTGCTTAACAGTGTATTTTTAGCTGTTAGCTTGATATTATAATTAACCCTAGGACAGTGTAGTAGTAGTACGTCTAAGTCCTTTTTTAAGAAGTAAGCTAGTGTAGCTCTAGCGTACGTAGGTGACGGGAGCTTGTTAAGCATTAGGTTATAGAGCTTGTCCTCTAGGCTAGTAGTAGCTAGCTGTTCTTTATAGTCCCTAATTAGTTGCTCTACTTTATAGACGCTAAGGTGTCTAATTATAACTCCCCTACGCCTAGCGTTAAGCATAAATGCAGGCGCGTTAACAACGTTTACCTCTAGTCCTGCTCCTATAAGTGTTTCTCTTAATATAGCTAGCTAGCGTCGTTAAGGCTAGCTAGCACTAGGGAGCTCTAGGCGGGGGTGGAGCTGCTCCTCTATCTTCCTTAGGTTTTTCCTTTAATCGCGCGCCTAGGTTGTCTAGCTTAGCGTGATTATAGCTACCTCTATAAGCTTGTCTTGTTAGTTTGCGTTAGCTTAGTGAGCCTAATTCGCCTGTAGGGGGGCGCTGCGTGTGGGGACGATAATATCGCGCTTGCAGTTATATGTCCTAGCGTTCTCTAGCTATAGAGGGATCTAGTTTAGCAGTTAATCTAGACACTAGCCTCCTCTAGTAGCTTGCGCCCTATAATTAGGTTATAGCAGCTAGTATTATAGGGAGCAAAGAGCAAGGGTATGTAGTAGCCGTTAATTAAAGATCGCGTAGAAGTACTTATCTACCTGCCTATTTAGACAATTATTATAGCCTTAATAGGGATAGAGTTAATGCTAAGCATCTTAGGCTATAGGTGCTTCTAAATTGTCTATAGGTGCCGTAGGTGGATTAGGTTATAGCTGCTAGCGCCTATATCTAGGAGCCTATTAAAACGTATAGCTAGTCTATTAGCAGAGATAAACAAGGCTACGTGAAGGGCTTGCCGCTAAATAGTAGCTCACGTGGCTCTAGTGGGAGCGCTCTGTCTGTGAACTCTAGGGAGGAGACTTCCCCTAGAGTAAGTCTTCCCCTAATTCGCTCTTGTCCTTGCTAGAGCTTAGAGCAGCATTAGGTTCCTCCTCTGCAGCTTCTACAGCCTTGTTCTTAGCGCGGGCGTAGGGGCAGTCGCGGCTTATATGGCTAGCCTAGTGGCATGAGTAGCAGGTCGTGGGGCTAGCTTTGGGTGCTGCCTGAGATGCTCGCGGCTTCGTAGCTGGATGCTAGGATCGCTGGATGCTAGGATTGTAGGGGTAGCAGAAGGTCGCAGTACGTTCTAGCGCGTGAGCTTCTCCTAGCTTCTTTAAGCGCGTCGTACGCTTAATTTAGCAGCAGATCTCTCAAGGAGAAGGCTATCTAGCAAGCTTGCTTAGTATAGTTAAAGAAGCTAACTGCTTTGTCGTTATAATAGACCTCTAGGTGCACTTAGAGCTAACCTGCTAGGGCATCGTGGATTTCGTCCTTCTACTGCTCTAGCAGCAGCTTAGCTTTGTTAGCTAGGCAGGTGAACTTAGCTTTAAAGTCTCTAAAGTCTTAGGTTAGTTTTATCCTAAGCTAGCAGAGCTCTGTTTTAGCTTTTGTTTGCTAATTAGTGTCCTTAAAGTTCCTCTCTAGGAAGCTTATAATGTCTTCTACTGTTATAGTCTCCCCTGTCGCTCCTAAGCCTTTAGATATAGTACTAGCTAGCCTAGTGCTTAGCTGCCTACCTTAGTCTTAGCGTAGTGTACACGAGCGTCCTCTTCCTTCTTAGGGTTGCTATTAGCTAGCATAAAGTAGTCTACGTTATAGAGTAGCTTGCCTATAAGCAGGTCCTTCTAGTAGTTAAACTTAACGTCGTCTTCGCTAGTAAACTTTAGCAGGTCCTCTGCCTTAGCTAACAGTTTTAGCCTAGTTCCCTAGCTCATGTTGCTTAGGTAGGAGGCATCTAGCGTCCTAGGCGTAACTAGCTCAAACCGTAGGTGCTTCCTTAGGGTTAGGGTAGTTGCGCTAGTGTGGCGCTTAGCACCTAGCGGGCTCTGTTAGAGAGGAACAATTAGTCGCGCTTTGGCGTAGCAGCAGCAGGTGTAGCTTTTAGCTGCTTAATTTCGTCCTCCGATTAGCTAGGCGTTTAAGCGTCTTGTTTAGCAGGGCCTAAAGCTCCTCTAGCTCCTTGCTAACGGCACGTGCTTAGCCTCTGCTATGTTAACAGCCTTAGCAAGCGTGTTAGAGTAGTTATAGTAAGCCTGTAGCTTTATAGTTTGCCATAGCAACTCGCTTGCCACTACGCTTAGTCCATAGCCATAAGGGATAGCAGGTCAGGCGGAGGCTCATTAAATCGTAATCCTTATCGCCCTAGGTAGTGGCCTCTGTCTAGAGCGCTAGTGCTTTCCTAGCACACTGGGCCCTACGCGCGTGTCTTAATTAAGTAGTCCTCCTTAAATACGCTCTTATCATAGAATTAAGCCTCGCATTTTAGCGACCTAGGCTTAGGCGTACATGGGTTACTAGTAGGCTTAGCAGTAGGATCCACGCGCATCTTAAGCCTTAACAGTTTCCCTATTTTAATAAGCTCTGCTCTAGGACCCCGTTGTCCGCAGAGGTATAGTATATAGGCCTGCTGTCTCTAGGCCTGTATGTGCCTGCTGGTGATGCAGTCGGTGTCGGTAGGCCTGCCGTCTCTAGGCCTGTGTGGCGCCTGCTGCCTCAGGGCTTCTGATCGTGTAGCAGGGGATTGAGGGTGGTTTCGTACAGAGCCCGCGGCTCTCTTCGCGTCGTGCAGTGATGATACTATAGGCCCCCCCTATAGTTAATTTAAACTAGAGCTCTAATGCTCCTAGCTTAGGGCTCTTCTAAGGTCGCAGCGATCTAATCGCTGCTTAGTGTCGCTTTTAGTTGCCTAGCCTAACTAGGGCTTTAAGGCAGATAGCTATCGTCGACGAACTAAGGCTTGGCCTAGTCGTACTAGCAGATCTCCTTGACGAGGGTCAGTTGGCGAATCAAGCTCTGAGAGCTGATCGCGCGGTTTGACCTAGATATTGTCTCGCCGTCCTCTAGCTAAATAGGATGTGATCTTAGTGTAATGTGATGACAAGCTCTGTCTCTACTGTCGTAGGCACTGCAAGAGGCACAAGTGATAGGGTAGGTTGGCTGTATTTTAAGCTACACTAAGATAGAGAGAAAAGAGAGGTACGGGGCTAGCTCTGCCTCTGAGTTCGTGGGCTTCGCCAAGGCGCTAGGCCCGTGGCCTTAGCGCACGGCCATGTGACTGGCAGTTGGCGACGCCTGTTGGCTGGCGTACAGCGCCGTCACAATATCTATTAGAAGATTACTAGTTATAGCCTCTGCTAAGTTCTTATAACTAGTTAAGGGCGCTAAACTAATGCTACACTAAAACGCGGTCTAGTCTGCCTATATCTCTAAGCTTAAAGAGCAATTAGATATAATAACTAAGAGGAAGTCACGTAAGAGGAAGCAGCTCTAGAAAGGTAGCACCTTAGAGTATAGTAAAACAGCAGATTAGGTAGCTATAGGGCTATCTTTAACTATTACGCAGTCAAAGAAGGCTCGTGGGCGGGGTAGTCAAGATAGGGCGCTAGCAACTCAACGTTGCTGTAGAACGTGTGGAAGAGCTAGGCACAATGCGCGAACCTATAGGCAGGTTAAGGAGGTACCTTCTAAATTAGAAGCTAGTACGTAGTATATATTTTTAGATAGTAGTAGTGAAGAAATTAATCCTAAGTAACATGAGATAGTTATGCCAAGCAAAAACTGTCTCGCTTGGTGATGTGTCCCGCTTGGTGATGAAACACGTTATAACCTAAACTAAATTAGACGTGTCTTAGAGCTTAGACATAGTTAAACAAATAATTAATATAATATTATTAAAAAGGCTGTTACTAGCAAAAGCAAGTTTTTCTATATAATGTAACAGCGTAGGCATAACAATAGGTCTAAATGTAGTAGAAATCTACTTAGAGGCATATAAAAGTGCATAGGGACTTAGGAACCTAGAAATGCTATTAACACCTATAGGCCTTATATAAAAGGATATAGAAAAACTACTAAGCTAGCTATAGAAAGGAAAGGGACTATATACATGAGGGAAATAGGGGTACAGCCAGGGGCAGGGGTCGGACCCGATATAGTACGCGTTCGGGCCTGATGTGGGACACGTTCGGACCCAAAGGGAGATTAGCAGACCCCTGATCAGAGGTTGGCAGGACTTGGCCTGGAACGAGGTCGTTACCTCGTTACACTACGGGCAAAAACTATAGCAGGTCGTGTGCGCTGTGCCCTGCACCCCGCACCTCGCATGGGCTGAGCTAGATGTGAGCCAAACGTAGGCAGCGCGCGATACAAGCTCATTCCTATATAATGGGTTGCGAGCCTAGAACTGGCGTTACTGTTAGCATTCAATGTACTTTTTAGCTATATAGCGCAGTAGGAGCCCGCGCTATTACACTAGAGAGCCTAGAAAGCCTGATATGCCTTAGTCTCTTTATTGCTAGTAATAAAATAAGTTTATAAGTGTAAAAAATCAATAATTAATAGCAAGACATGCAACAATTAGTGATTGATAGCGGAGCAAGGCAGGAGAACAGGATTTCATGAATGGCTTAATTTTTTATTCTCTACGAAATTCCCTTCTATATATATTGAAGGAACAGGTCGGGTATAGTACTATCCGTAGTTGGGTACAGTACTATCCGCAGTTGGGTACAACAATATCCGTAGTCGGGTACAGTACTATCCGTAGTCGGGTACAGTACTATCCGCAGTCGGGTACAACAATATCCGTAGTCAGGTATAGTACTATTTGAGTTAACAACATAAACTTCGAAGCATCAAAAAACGCGTTGAAACGACTTAAATTCATCAAGCAAAACGTCTACGGTACTGTCCCTAGCTGCGCAAGCAGCAGGAACAACAGCAAAAAGGTGCAGCAACGTGATAGCGTTGCTACACTATAGTCAACATGCTAACGCGTTAGCAGGAGGAACATATTACCTACCTACATAACGTAACAGAGAATAAAACAAAGTATACCCTAACACTATAAAAGAGCTAACAAAAATACTAGAGGCTATAGAGAGAGAAGGGAACAAGAGAGTAAAGGCGTTAACGCGCTAGGCAAGAGGGGTAGTAGAAGGAATAAAGGAGCACCTCTGCGTCTAGAAAACATATAACAAGATCCTCTAACACGTAAAGGAGACTAAAGCTAAGGCTAACAGCAACCTGCTAGCGACCTAACAATAGGCAGATGTCGTAGCGTAGGCTACGCAGCTAGCTGCCCCTAAACTAATTATTTAAGCTAGAATTAACAACGTGACTAACAAGACCCTAAGCGAGATCCTTAAGATTATCTAACTAGCTATCCCTAACGCTATTGCTGTTTATTATTATAAGAGCAGAGACATAGACATACGCCTTAAGTTACAAGCCTAGCGCGACGCCGTTATAGCGGCGCTAGACCCCTAGGGAATATAGCTCCTTAGGAAGGCGTACCTAGTAGAGGTCTCTAGCATGCTATATACTTTCTTAGTTAAGAATAGCTAATCTATAAATAACTCTAATATTATATAGAACTTTAAGAAATTATTATTTATTATTATTTAATCTATTTACTGTCTATTTTAAGCTCTAGTAGCTTATGTAGACTTTTGCTATAGAATAAAACTTATACATAGAGAAAACCTTTTATATGCTATATTTACGTTCCCCTTACTTTTTGCCTATAAGAGTACTACGTTTTCCTTTTGTCTTAACTGCCTATGTTGTTACACTTGCCCTTAGTAAGGGGCTTAAGAGAGAGAAAGAAAGAGAAAGTAAGAAAATAGAAAGAGAGGGAGAAGTATTTATATAAGGGGTAGTCTAGCAGTCTTTAGTAGCGTTATGCTAGCGTTATAGTAGCGTTAGGGCAGCGTTTTCTTAAGAGTCTGTCTAGCCTAATAGTCCCTAGATCTTATAGTATGTTACATGATTCTCTAGGGCTAAGTCCTAGGCTACTTTAAACTATTTTAGAACTCTCTGCTTAAGTAACTATAAGGCTGTTGCCTTTGCTTGTTCTAGGTAGCCTAGGGCATCCTTTAGCCTTTCGTTACGTAGGCGTAGTAGCAGCGCGCTCCTGTTATATTTTATATAGTAGAAGATCACGTGTTTAACTATTTGTTTATGCTATCTATAGGGGCATTCTCTAGAGATCCCTAGTACCCTATAGTGCGCTAGCTAGCAGTTAAGTCTAATTGCCTCTATGTAGAGCAAGAAGAGCGCTGTTAATTCTGCTTTTAAGAGGTCGTTATATAGCTGTTAGGGGCGTTTCGTCTATAGTTCTATTAAGGTTGTTTCCTTCCTTCCCCTACCTTTATGTTGCTAAGCCTGTTTCTATTTAAGGTTTTGTCCCTGTTAGATTGCTATGCAGGTGCCTGTTTATAGTTGTCTAGTCTATTAGCTACGCGTTAAGTTGCCCTTAGCGTGCTAGCGTTCTACTTAGTGTGCTTGCTATTCGCGTACCTAGGCAATAAAGTTGTCTGCTTTTGCTTTTGTTGCTTTGCTCTGCGTAGCTAGGCGCGGCGCTGTTATATTGCTTCCTTGTTATCTTAGTAACCTCTATATAGTTTATATAGTTTGCTAGACGTTCTAGTCTATAGCTCTATGTTGCTTAATTGCCTGTTAGAACGCTTATGTCTTAACCTAGAGGGAGAGCAGGGCTATGCCTGCTTCCTGCTTAATAGCCACGCTTAGGGTACCTTTATATGCTCTAGTAATCTGCCTAAGACATTTCTTCTACGTTTTTAGAAGTAGCTCTATTATGCTTATAGCTATTAATCCTCTGTTAAGTTGCTGTCTCTATACCTACGCTCTATATATTATTGCTAGTTATACTACTGCTATATAGATAAGTTTTAACTATTATATTAACAGGCCCTACGTTAATGCTATAATACGTGCTATCACGTTAAATAAGCTTTTGCTGTTCTATGCTGCCTTTTAGGTATGCTCCTTCTATTATAATTTTAGGTCTACCTATATGCCTAAGATCTAGATAGACTTTATGTAGAGCTTTGCCTCGTCTCTAGCAATACAAACAGTACTTGCTAGGTCCTCGCGTTAGCCTCGCCTCCTAGTGAAGTGCATGAGCTAGTACTTGTCTAGGGCGAA